>PVKN010000689.1:34199-67720 GCA_004027915.1 Capromys pilorides | reverse complement strand
CCGCGCACATGCAGACGCCACACAGCTTCCAGCAGCACAGAGCCCTGAGGAAGAAGACGGCACTGCAAGCCCCAGCGGGCAACTTCCTGCCCCACAGTCCCGGCCCCTTGCGCGCTGCGGTGAACGGGAACCGGTGAACCTGCCCACGGCACATCCATGTCCCCTTCTTTTAGCTAATAATTGAGGACTTTGGCTGAACACCTAAGAAAGGGAGTCCCAAGCTAGAAGAAAAGCCTGACTAGAACTGCCAGCTCAACTCACCTGCACCCGCCATAATTCCTGACAGAAGGAGAGACGGGAGAACATACTGCGCGCCAGCAAATACTGAGCAACGTCCAATAAGGAAGACAGCTTTTTCTGAAAACAGAAAGTACTTTGAAAACCAGGCCAATAAATTAAAATAATACTAAAGAAATGTGCCATCTCCCCAAAGAGTTCAACAGCAACGCATCTGCTCCCCCCGAAGGCGCGCTGGGTCTTACCCTCTGCGCCGGGCTGAGCAGAACCGGGTGCCCGGGCTCCGAACACACCTGCTCCGTGCTGCAGGCCACCATCTTGGCTGCCAGGAGCGCCACAGGAACCCCCAGCCGCAAGGCCTGATCCCGCAAGGCAGAGCCTAAATGGCAAAACCACAGGCTTCCCTGAAACGTGGGCGAACTGGAAACACAAGACCCGGGCCTGAGAGGCCTCCTGCAAACGCAGCACGGCGGCGAACTGCCCGTAAAGTAGCCGGGCAAAGGGCACCGCCGCTGTCATCCCAGCTCGTAGCAGGAACTGAGAACCCCAACGGGGTCTCCAGTTACTCTTTCTTCCCCAGGGGACAGGGCCGGGGATGGAGCCGGGGACCCCAGGAGCGCTGGACAAATGCTCTGCGACAGCATCCAGCCCTTCATGTCTTCACGAACCCCGTGAGCATCCCAACCGAGCCTGCCCCGACCGACCGGCTGCTCGGCTGCCAGGTCAGAATTGGGCGGGAACTGCCCAGCACCCTGCTGTGCACGGGGGTGGGTGCTGAGGGGCCAGAGGCACGCGCAGTCCTGGTCCCAGGTGGAAGCTACATCCCCGGCCCTTGGGCAGCCACCAGCCAGGACCTGCAGCCCTTACAGCGCAAATGCCTGACAAGGTAGAAACACTGATACCCACAAGCAAGGCATTCTTCTAATGTACTTGCTTCCAAAGCTACCTTTCAAGCGAAAAACAGGACAAAAAATGTGTTACGGGGGCCAGCGAGATGGCTCAGCAGTCTCAACTGCCTGCTTAGGCAAGCTTAGGCAACTGCAGGGACCGCGGTTCAATCGCCAGCACCAGTTCAATCGGCACCAGGTTCAGTTGCTGGCACCACATGCTATGCCAGCCCCACTCCCAGTGTGGACTGAGCTGGCCATAAAAAAAAGGTGGTATGGACATGTACTAACTGCTCACACTGCCTGTAATCACTGTGCTCTGAAAACAGGTACTAATAATTTTTCCACGTAAGCATTTGGTATAGGGTCCCACTATGCAGCTTGGACTCATAGAGATCCTCCTGTTTTCAGCCTCCCCAGCTCGGGGACTACAGGCGTGTACCACTACTCCCAGACTAGGCTGCCAGCTCAGCAGGCCCCAGGGGCAGGGCCAGTGCAGCATGTGGTACCAGGGATCCAACCTTGGTCCCTGGGCTTGCCAAAGCAGGAGCTCAGGCCTATCTTGCCAGCCCCACTAACAATTTTTTAAATGTGAATTTAGAGAATGTCATAGGCAGCTGAATTACATAGAAATATTCTAGGCAGTTAGGCAGGGCCAGGCCCTCTAGGACGACATAGAAGACAAGGTGACTTTACAACTATAGACACTCTTCCACCGTGGGCCAGACCTCAAGACAAGAACAGCAAAAGCAGCTAATTACTTCCCCAGGGATGGGCATCAGGGATTGATATGATAAATAGGTATCAATCACCTTGAAAGAGCCTGGAAAGGAGCCCAAGCTCACTAGGTGGTGTTCTTGCCCGCTTGCTACATGCCTTGCCTTCCCACTGGATCCTGATTTTAACCTATTTTACCTGAGCAATGGTGCTTGGAATCTCATTGGTTGAGCACAGTTCTGCCCCACCTCACACCCACCTAAGCGACTGCCCATGTCTTCTCCACAACCTTAGACCCACCTCACCACTTGGTTCTCCCCTATGAGCCACCCCCCATAATCCCAACCCCAAAGACGACTTGCCGGGACAACCTGCTCGGGCCCCCTTCTGCACCTCTTCTCAGACAGAGGTTTTCTTTCTCTTAATAAATCTATTCTGCTCATAACAAAAAAAAAAAAAAAAAGTGAATTAAAAAAAAAAAAGACAGAAAAGTGTAATCATGTCTATTATCTGCCAGGCTCTACAGACAAATATCAATAGTTAAGTTAAGCCACACACAATAGTTGTAGGTACTTCAACTTAAAGTATTAACAATCAGTTGCTATGGTCCAGATAGGAAGGAAAAAATGCGAAGCACATGCTTCTAATTTATCCATGTGAGAATTTCTTTTTCTTTACAAGACATTAATCTCATATCAGTATGGTTGCCATCTCCTGAAAAATCAAACTAAAAATAAATAAATGAAACTAAAAAAATTAATGGATTGAGTCTATATTTCTATAGTCAAGGTTAAAGACATCTTTTTGTAAGTTCTTATGCTTTGACCAAGTCCATGTGAGAACGTACAGCTAAGCTCAGTTTCTTGGAGTAATGGTGCACAATTTGGGGAATTAAAAAGCAAATATAAAAGGAAGGGAAAAAAAGAAAAAGGATCGCTTAGCAGTGGCATTTAGTAATCAGCTGTCAAAGCAGAACTATTAACTTAAGGTTCTAATAGACCGTATTTTTTTTTTTTTATGAGCAGAATAGATTTATTGGGAGAAAGAAAACTCCTGTCCAAGAGAGGGACAGGAGGGGGGGGTCCCAAATGGGTGGTTCCCCCCCATAGACTTTTTTTTTGAGACAGGGTCTCACTATGCAGTTCAGGCTGGTCTTGAGCTCACTTTTGTAGCCCAGGTTGGTCTCGAACTTGCACTAATCCTCCTGCCTCAGCCTCCCAAGTGCTGGGATTACAGGCATGCGCCACCACACCCGGCTACCCCCCTAGACTTTAAAACAAATTAGTTAATATCACTTTGTAAAACAACAATCATTACATACTAAAAATGTGAAGGCAGGGCCGGCCAGATAGCTCAGCAGATTAAAACACCTGCTTGGGCAAAGCACTGGGACTGGTTTGATCCTGGTGTGCCACACTGGCCCCGCCTCCAGGGCAGACACTGCTGAGACAGAGACTGAGACTGGGCGTGGTAGAGCACTCCTGGAATCCTAGCACTTGGGAGCCTGAAGACAGGAGGATCACTAGGACTCTGATCTGTGCAGTGAGACCCTGTAGACCCTGTACTAAATACAAAAATAAATAAATATAAAATAAAATTTTAAGGGACTGGGGAGATAGCTCCGCGGCACAAGTGCCTGCCTGGCAAGTGCAAGGTCGTGAGTTCGAACCCTGGTCCCACAAAAAAAAAAAAAAAAAAAAAGATAAACTAAAATTTTAAAAAAATGTGAAGGAGTGAGCCAGATAGCTCAGGGGACTAAAGCGCCTGCTCAGGCAGAGCACAGCAACCAGAGTTCGATCCCCTGTGTGCCATGCCAGCCCCGCCCCCAGGGCACACTGAGACAGTGATTGAGACTGGGCGTGGTGGTGCTCACCTGTAATCCCAGCGCTTGGGAGGCTGAAAACAGGAGGATCACTATGAGTCCCATCTGTGTAGTGAGACCCTGTAGACCCTGCACTAAATACTGAGTTAAGTGTGTATCTATGTATGCATACATATATACGAAGGACAGAAAAAAAGGCTTCTTTTCTTATTCCCCATAACCTTCCCTATCTCCCTCTGGAGCTGAGATGGGGCGATGCACACCCACATGCTGTGGTGTCCTGTCTGCTTGCTCCAGGACAGCACAACCTGTCAGCGCCACTCCCTGACTGACTGGCACTCTGGCTCCTCCCACCTCTGAGCCTCATGTGAGGCAAACAGGTTTTTTAGTTTTTTTTTTTTTTTTTTTTCTTTTTAAGACAGGGTCTCACTATGCAGTTCAGGCTGGCCCTGAGCTCTCTTTGTAGCCCAGTAGCCCAGGCTGGTCTCAAACTTACAGCGATCCTCCTGCTTCAGCCTCCTCCTGTACTTCAGCGATCCCTCCTGTACTGGGATTACAGGCGTGCACCACAACACTCAGTGAGTCAAACTAATTTTAAATCAGAAACAAAGCCCAAAACAAGCTGGAAAACATGCCATGCAAGTGGTGACGACACCCACAGGCAGAGCGCTATCGTTTGGAGGTATTCGAATCTCTACTTGTACCTAGATCACAGCTGGTTATTATACCAAGTCCTCTACAACTCAGTTAAGAAAACCACGCTGGGGCCAGCCAGATAGCTCAGCAGCTTAAAGCGCCTGCCTAGGCAGACGCAGGGGCCAGAGGTTCGACCCCCAGGCCTGTTGTGCTGGCCCTGCCCCTGAGGCGCACTGAGAAGGCCATTCAGACTGGGCATGGTGGCTCGTGCAACCCCAGCTCTTGGGAGACTGTAAACAGGAGGATCACCACGAGTCTGGTCTACGTAGCGAGACCCTGTACTACATACATAAAAAAAAAAAAAAAGCAAGCAAGCACAGCTGTAACCCACCTATGAAGGCGCTAGATCGGTCACTGCAGGCCTCGGCACTGCCACAATCCGCCAGCTGACTGAGACACAACTTTTCACTTGGTGGATTTTCTACCTAGAAACCAAAACATGAAGAGTGCTTTTAAAATTTAGGTTCTGTTCCTATAATGCCTGCATACTCAGCATTCTCAAGTATTACTTTTAAAAGTACAACTTACTCAAGCCTCTTGAAAATTACTACTAAATTCAAGTGCTTTCAACGCCTGCAGCTTTCTCACCTGGTCGCTCCTTCCGGTGGCCTCCTCAGGTGCACTACGCTTCTCGAGGTCAAAGCCCCAAACCTAACTTTGCCTGCAAAGGCCAAGGCAACTTCCCTTTTTATGCGTATGCATTTTTTATTAATACAAGTCTGCAGTTCACACTGTTTACATTCGCCTTAGGGAGGTGGTGCACGTACTTAACACGTCTCTATTCTTTTTAATTCCCCTCCCTTCCCCTCTGTAGATCCTCTGCATCTGAAAAAGACCTGTCTCCCAGTTTCCTAATGTGTTTTCCTTTTTAAAAAGTAGGCAGGCGTTTTCTCACAGAGGTCGCGCGCTATTTGGACGCGTGCGTCATCATCATTTCACTCAGCGCTGGTCGCAAGGTGCACGAGTTGCCCTCTCACCTCAAGCAGGAGGTCCCCCAAGTTCTGGTGGCGTCTCAGGAGCTGCACAGCTGATTCCTTTAATCTTTGCTGACGTTCAGGATGAGGCTTTTGCCGCTTAACCCTTCCCGCTAAGGGGGAAATCAGTGACAGCGCTGTCACCCTCGCCTCGCGACAGCGGTCCCCCAAGCCGGATGTGCCCCTGGCTAGCCCTGAGCCCGGCCGGGAGCCGTGGGGAGGAGCGGGACACCACCACAGTGACCTGCACCGACGTCGGCACCCCGGGGCTCCAAGAGCAGCGCCGCCCCACACCCCGGCCCGCCGGACGCCCACCTACCCAATAGCTCGTCCCAGGCTCTCCTGCAGCCCGGAGCCCCACGGTGCGGACCCCGAAGGCCCGCCATCGCGGAGCAGTAAGAACAGGAACACCGCGCGCCGTCCAGCCCGCGCTGCCTTCTTATTGGCTGCGGCCGGACCCACACGCCTGCTCAGGAGCGACGGCCACACCCCCTAGTGGGCGGGGCCTCGCGCGTTGGCCATATTGGTAGTGGCCGGGGGCGGAAACGCGTGGCGGCCATCTTGGTGGTGGCAGGGACTCCTGGAGTGCCTGACAGTTGGGGGAAAGTCCTTCTGCCTTTGGCGCCGGATTTGACTGTAGCTTCGCGTGCGAAGAAATGGTGGCGCTGCGGAAGCGTCAAGTTGCTCCTGAAGAGGCAGGTTGGCCAACCCAGATGAGGAGAAGCTAAACACCTCTGGCCTGCATTGCTAAAACTCCCGGAGGCTGCGGTGCCGGTCTGTCTCCGACTGCGGGAAAGCAGACCAGGAGGGGGTGTTCTGCCTGAAAGGTTAGCGTTAGAGAGGGCGCATCTCGTTTAGTCGCACCCTGCTCAGCACCCGGACTGCTCAGGAAGACGACCAACCAGAATGTGCTCTGCCTCAGATTCTCCTTTTGCAAGGCCAGCTGGGCGTGTTCAGGGGCTCCCTCGCAAGGACGAGGGGTCCTACTTCGAGGGTTTTCTAAAAGCCCAGAGCAAGGGTGATCCAGAGCTGCCAGCACTGAGAGACACCAAGGGTTAAGGTCGGATAACCCTAATCTTTCACCCAGCAGGTCCTTCCTGAAGAGAACTGGACCGCCTGGAGCACCCATCTCGGTGGGCACGACGGCTGGTACCTGCCACTCTGTGCATCTGCACTTCCTAGCAGGATCGATCTCCAACTACGACAGCCACGTTGGGAAGCCGCATTACTCCAGGTTCCTTACAGAAGATAAAGAAGGCGGAGGTAGATGGAGGTGAAGGCGGCAGGGGTGGGAAGAGCTGTGGTGAGCCCTGGTAGCAGCTGCCGCCCAGCCCGAGGGAGCCAGCCTCGGCTGGAACTGGGCAGCGCGGCACACACACACACACACACACACATGCATGCCACAGGCACACGCACGCACACACATGCCACAGGAGCACACACCACATATACAGATGCACAGTTGACAAACATAGGCATACTGTTCAGATGTACATATGAACCACATGAACACACACCATGCATGTGCACAGACACTGCGCACATTGTTGCAATTAGATGCTACTACTTTGTTCTTCCTTCAGGAAGGTCATTAGCTATTGTCGATAACAAAGAAGGGAACAGGGCTGGGGAGACAGCTCAGCAGCATTGCTCCTGCCTGGCAAACACACTGCTTGGCAAGCATAAGGTCTTGAGTTCAACACCTGGTACCACAAAAAAAAAAACAAAGAAGGGAATAGAGTTGTCAGCAATACAGTTACATAAACTTGCTGGATTCCCAGAACCCAACAGCCTAAGCAGAAGGCAAGGCGCACAAGATGGGCTTGGGCTTAGCGTGTCATTGTTCCTTTGCTCTGACTGAGGCTCCCTGGGCAGAGGTCACCAGAGGAGAGAAGGGCTGGCCCAGCAAGCCGGAGCCTGGCCAAGTGTTCAGAGGGCCACGCTCGTCCGCCTTCCTGGCCCGAAGGCGGCACTGTCCTGTTCATGACTGAAGGACTCACCTTGGAAGAGGCTAGCAGGTGGCACACACCTGTAATCCCAGCACTAAGAAGAGCTTCGTGTCCTCCTCCAGGCAGGCAGGAGATCAGGCCTACTCTGCTGTGGCCCCAGATTGTTGCTCCACACAAATCCACCAGCACATGGCCACCATTTTGTCCACTATCCATCTTCATCGTTTTCAGGAGCAGAAATAAAATTTTGTACAGAGACGTGAAGAGGAATTTTCACTCCATTGTAAAAGCAGTGGCATATACTTCTTGATGCAAAATTAAAACTCCAGAAGAGCGAGCGGGGCATGGCAGCCTGCATTCCTATTTGTTCTTTACTTTTAGCTCTCAGCACGTTTACCTAGCAGAAGCTCAGGAGCACATTCTGAGATGCCTGCATCTCAAACCCCCTCCCCTGTTTTCACTCAAAGGTCCTGGGATTCCAGGACATGAAATACTAAAGAGATAGAAGTTCAAGGATCCAAGCTCAATACAATGAATTTTTATTGCTTCATCAAGGAAATTATTAAATAGAATGGCATTTCCTCTCCTTGGTACATGTGGTAAGGCGTGTAATGACCCTAAGTTCCATCTGGTGGCCATGATCCATGCCACATTGCCAACAGTTTTACCTTTAGGAGTGAGCTAAATGGTGGCCCTCGGAAGTTACAGCTGCATACTGACCCCTGGAATCCACAAATACTACTTATTCAGAAGAATCTCTTCATATGTAACTAAAGGATCTCGAGATGAAATGGCTGTGGAATACCCAAGTGGGTCCTAAATCCGATGACAAATACCCAAGTAAGAAACAGAAGAAAAGATGACATGGAGGAGAAGCCACACATTACGGAAACAGCTGCTCAGGAGTAGCCACAGCCCAGGAGCTCCAGGAGTCCCCAGAAGCTGTAAGAAGTAGGGAACATGATTGGGCCCCAGTGCCTCTGGAGGGAGCTCACCCAAGCTGACTTCCAGCCTGCAGCACCGAGCGTTGGGCATAGTGGTGCGTGCCTGTGAGGCCAACACTCGCGGCTGCTGGGACCCTGCCCTGGGGGATTTCAAGTCAAGACCAGCCCGAGCAACATAGCAAGACCTGTCTCAACAAAACACAATTTGTTTGTTTGTTTGTTTATTTTTGGTGAGAGGATAAATTTCTACTGCTGAAGCCACCAGGTTGTGGTCATTCGTTTCGGCAGCCTCAGGAAATTCGTGCGTCCACCATTGCTCAGCACACTCACGCTACACGTTAGCGCAGTGAGGAAGGACAACTACGTGGGAGTGTTGTTAGGAAGGGATCCCTAAGGCGCTGGCCACTCTGCAGGGGTCAGGAACCTCAGAGTGTCTGTTGGCCCTGTGTGGGGGTCGGGTCCCAGCATAGACCATCCTCTGTGCGGAAGGAAAGATAGTAAATGTTTTAACCTCATGGACCACTGTCTCTGTGGCAGCTACAGCACATACTAAAATGGCATGAAAACAGCCACAAATGATGTCCTAAATGCGGCTGTGTGCCAATAAAATTTTATTAGCAAAAATGGAGTAGCAAGGTCCTGAGTTCGATTCCTCGGGAATCAAAAAAAACAAACAAAAAACAAAACCAGGGAGCAATCCAGACACATCTACGAGCCCTAATTTTGTAGGCTCTGGTCTCCTGAAATGTACCAGTACTAGGAAGGCAGAAAAGTAGACTCCTGCCCTTGATCTAAGAGTTCTACAAGTTCAGGAAAAGGTCAGCCTGTACCTCATCCTTTGCTTCTGTCAAATGGGTTTATAGTCTGGAGGAAACGGAAGACACAATAAGTAACATGGCATGCCCGGTGAGTATGGTCAGTGCTGCAAGAAAAAAGAATCGCGAGTTACTAAGAAATGGTGGGAAGGCAAGAATAAAGCAGGGGCCGCTGGGGCTTTGGGGTGTGTTTAGGGTTGTTGAGGCTTGCTCCCGGGCTGGGGATATAGTTCAGGGACAGAAGCACCTGCTTGGCTAGTGCAGTGTCCCAAGTTTGATCCCTGATACGGCAAAAAGAGACAGAGAGACAGAGAGAGTGAGACAGAGAGACAGCCTCTTGCTGGGTAGTGTAGGTTGGCCTTGAACTGAAGTCCTCCGGCGGCAGCCTTCCGAGTACCATTTGTTTGCACTGTGTACTATCACGCCTAGCATACGGGGCCTTTCTGAACATTATTAAGACCCAGCTTTAATGTCTCCAAAACATCAGTCGCCCATCCACCTACCCAGTGTCTGCTGAGAGTTGGTATCATTTTTTAAAAAAAGATTTTATTTATTTATTTATGTTCTGGCCAGCTCAGCCTGCCCTGGGGGTGGGGCTGGCACAGCATGTAGTGCCAGGGATCGAACCATGGTCCCTGCAGTTGACTAAGCTTTCCTAAGCAGGCACTGGACCATCTCGCCAGCCCAACTTTCTGAAAATTAACTCACTTCTCAAAAAAAAATCCAAGACCAGGTGTGGTGGCTCATGCCTAAAATCCTAGCACTAGGGAGGCTGAAAATGGGGATCACTACAAGTCCAAGCTGTAGAGTGAGACCCTGTACCAAATACATTAAAAAGTAAAAAAATAAGTAAAGAAAAATCCAATTTAAAAGAAAATTTTACACACATACATGCAAATCCTGTATTCTGACACATCCTAAACAACATATGAAACCATTTGAAGAAGTTTGGTAAGAACTTGTCTCAGGCTGGGGATTTAGCTCAGTGGTCAGTCACCTTTCTTATAAATGTGAGGCTCTGGATCCAGACCTCGGCATCAACAAAATTAAAAAACAGGGCCAGCCAGGTAGCTCAGGGGACTAAAGGGCCTGCTTAGGCACAGCGTAGCGGCTGGGGTTCCATTCCTGGGGTGCTTACCAGCCCTGTCTGTGGGGTGTGCTGAGACGGCGATTGAGACTGGATGTGGTGGCGCACACCTGTGATCCCAGCGCTCGGGAGGCTGAAAACATGAGGACCACTACGAGTCCGGTCTGTGTTGTGAGACCCTGTCGACCCTCTACTAAATACATAAAAATAAGAAGCTAGATAGGTAAAAACAAAAAGAGCAGCAACAACGAAGCCTGTCTGGCTCACTGGCAATCATCTGTGCATTTCACTCATACCTGGGAAGGTTGGAAAGTCTCACTGCTTCCCCAGCAACGTGCAAAGTCCCTGAGAGGCAAACAGCCCGACACCCCCGGAGAAACGATGACCCAGCAGACTGGGGTCCACACGCTGCCCCCGCGTGTGGCACGGGAAGGAGAGCTAGCAGGTACCGCAGGCACAGGTAACAGGCACCTGGGAAAATTCCCTCACAAACTGCTGAAGGCCAAGTGTGGGGGAGAAGACATGATCCCTGGGGGCCACAAGCCCAAGAGAGCAGACACCCACACACAGGTTCTCAGCCGCACAGCTCCCTGGGAACTTGAGGGAGGCCGAGGTAGGAGGAGGCACCTGAGGAAGTCGTCTGTAGAGTTCCTGTCTGGAGAAGGGACAGGTCACTGCTCCAGGAAGGCACAGAGCCCACACAGACCCTTTTCTCCTGTGCAGCCAAAGCCTGAAAACATGGGTGAGACAGCGCAGCCTGAAACCTCTGCAACCGGGGGAAGGACCTAGAGGAAAACCCCTGCAGTAGATGTCTAACTGGTGGGCAACTTATTACACCCAGCTGAATTAAACTACTGTTGAGCTGGGTGCCGGAAGCCCACCTGAAGACTGTTGTCAGCAGCCTAAAGGCAGGACAGGAGAAGCTGCTCAAATGCTGTTGGGGATGCTGTTTGGAGAAGCTGCTGGAAGCTGCTAGTTCTCGGCTGTTCTGCTGGAGGACCTTGTTAGGCTGGCTCTTCTGATGAACTTTGGAAGAGCTCTGGTCCTCGTCTTGGGCGTCGCTTCCTGGCTCCGGAGGGGAAGGTGGTACACTGCTCAGTGTCCTGGAGCAGCTCGTCGTGTTGGCTTTCCTGGAGGGGACTCAGCTTTCCTCGTCCCTGGGGGGGCTCAGGACCTCGCTGCTGCTGAGGATGGCTGTGGTGCCTCTGGGGGCGCTCGGGTGCTTACCTTGAGCGTCGCTTCCTGGCTCCAGTGCGCAGGTCCTTCAAACCGCTGGCATAGACCTCCTAGCTTCCACCACTGAGCTTTGGGTCTTCCCGGCACAGATCTGTGAAGTGGACCTACACAAGCCTTTGCTGTTTGCTCTGGGCCTCCAGCTGGCCTTGTGGGAGGCATTGCTATGAGCTCTAGGTTTTCAGCTGGACTCATGGAGGATATTAGGATCCAGGCCCTTGGCTGGATTCTTTAGCGTTTATATGTGGGGACAGATTTTCTGCATCTCTTATATATGATTCTGGGGTGATTCATTATAAAATAATACTGTAAAATGTGTCCTGTGTTATATTGTTGCTCTTACAAGAACCCCAAACCATGACGTCAACATCTACCCTGGAGCATGGGGAGAACTCGCCCTGTGCAGATCCTTGCAGGTCTCTTCCCACCAGGTAAGCAGGACACTGTCCCTATGAAGAGCCACGCAGATGCAGGCAGGGATGCTGAGAAGGCCCCTCCTGGAGCCCAGGACAGGGTGGCCTAAGACTGGAGACCATGGGGAATGGACCTCCTGTCCACACCACCACCACTCCAGGCTAACACCCCCAGCAGCCACAAGACACTCGGAGGGCCACAGGGGAACCCAAATGTGGAGCAGATGGGAGGACATTCGACAGTCCTGAGGTACATACGAAACAGTGCCGGATCAAAATGCAGGTGGTGATCAGAGGGCAGCCCTGGCAAGCCCAAGGTCACCCCCGCTGCCGACCACTCCACTCGGACAGCTCCCGTGACCTGGCAGAAGGTGTATGTCCACTTCAAGACAGAATCCCACCTGCCTCGAACTCTGCTGGCCAAATGCAATGTTCAGCATTCATTCAAAATATAAAAGACACAAGATCCCCGGTTCCTCAAAAAAAAAAAAAAAAAAAAAATGGTGGCATGTGCCTGTAATCCCAGCACTTGGGAGGCTGAGGCAGGAGGATCGGTGTGAGTTCAAGACCAGCCTGGGCTACAAAATGGAGCTCAAGGTCAGCCTGAACTGCATAGTGAGACCCCATCTCTAAAACGAACAAACACCAAATGACTGACATCAAAGAGCAACAAAATCATGAGAAAAGTAGGAAGATGTCTCTCTGTTTCACATGTCCTTCTGAAGGCCCAGTGCCACGGCCCTGGCAGTGCCCTGGGCGGCTCAGCAATGTGAGATGGGCAGGACCCTGGGCTGACCCAGACCACGGCAACAGCGACTCAGGCAACCAGACGCTTGGGCCTCCACAAGAATTCCAGGTTTGTTTTTTTTTTTGGTCTTTTGAGAAAGGGTCTCACTATGCAGGTCAGGCTAACCTTGAGCTCCATTTTGTAGCCCAGGCTGGTCTCAAACTCACAGTGATCCTCCCAAATGCTAGTATTAGGGGCATGCACCACCATGCCTGGCTTCCAGTGGGTTCTGCTGCTAAAATATAAAGGCCATTACTCTAGGAACATAAAACTGTAATGCTCTGGGAAATACAACTCCGAAGGTTAAGATAAAATTACATTTTACCTAAATGGTCGGGGCTTTTGCTTAAAATGCATCGTTGCTTTCCTAATGGAGTAAAGATAGGTGCTTTATTGTTAATGTCCCTATCGATTAAAGCTTTGTCTAGCTGGGGACCTTGGCCAAATAGCTCAGCAGATTAAAGTGCCTGCAAGCAGGTACAGCACCACCCCCCATGCAGGTCCCGCCCCTGGGGCAGGCTGAGACGGCAATTGAGACTGGGTGAGGTGGCTACCTCCCAGTTCTTAGGCTGTAAACAGGTGGATCACTATGAATCCAACCTAGTAGTGAGACCCTGAACACCTTGTAGACCCTTCCCTAAAATAAAATAAAAAAGCTTTGTCCAGCGTATAGAAATGGATCACTAAATATTTGTGAACTGCACAGTGTAAAGAATGTTGTGCCAGGTGCGGTGGTGCGTGCCTATAATCCTAGCACTCAGGAGGCTGAGGCAAGAGGATCACCATAGGTTGAAGACCAGCCTGGGCTATAAAGGAAGTTCATGGCCAGCCTAACTAGTGAGACCCTGTCACAAAAATTTTCAAAAAAGAGGGCTGGGGAGATAGCTCAGTGGTCTAAGCACCTGCCTGGCAACCACAAGGTCCTGCATTCAATCCCCAGTATTGTATTCTGTGTTCACCCTAGAACCCTGGGCGCACCATGGCGGCCCTGAAACTGGGCTAATGGCGCACACCTGTAATCCCAGCACTGGGGAGGCTAAGGCAGGAGGGTCACTGTGAGTCTGAACTGCATAGTGAGACCCTGTTTCCAATAATAAATAATTTTTTAAAAAATCTGAAAATGGGGCCGGGAAGACAGCTCTGTGGCACAAGTGCCTGCCTGGCAAGTGTAAGGTCATGAGTTCGAACCCCAGTCCTGCCAAAAATAAATAAATAAATAATAAAAAATATGAAAAAAGCTCAACAGTCTAAACACCTGCCTGGCAAGCACAAGGACCCTGGTTCGATCCTTGGTTTTGCACGCTGTGCCAGCCTTGTGCTGTGCTGGCCACTGAAACCAGGCATGGTGACACACGCCTGTAATCCCAGTGCTGGGGAGGTAGAAACAGGAGGATCACTAGGAGTCTGAGCTACATAGCAAGACTCTGTATTAAAAAAAAAAAAAAAAAGAATGCTTGTTCACTCTAGTAACAAATACAGATTAAACCTTTTCTCATCTGTGAAAACATAAAGATTGGTCCCATTCTGTGTTGTGTGGGCTCGAGGACGTATTGTGCTCTCACTGTGTGAAATGTCCTTGGGGCTGTGCATTCAGGATTGGCAATGACCTACGCCCCCCTCGGTGGAGCGCTGCTTGGCGCCTGGAGTAACCACAGCAACCCATATTGCTGCAGAGACCGCGGAAGCTCTCCACACACTGACGGACCCACTCCCCGTGCTGAGGCTGAGAAGCCAACGTGCAGGAGAGGGGTGCCGTGCTACCAGTGTAAGCAGGGGCGGGAATGCTTGTAACTGACACAGGACATTTCAGGAAGGAAAACCAGACACCCACCACCATAGCTGTCTCTGCTAGAAGCTCTGGGAGACTAAGGCCAGTGCACAGGAGAAGACTTCCCAATTGTTATCTTTCTTCTACCTTTGAACGCTAAACCCCAACCCTATCTAAACTCACAAACAGCAATTTTTATTTTTGCACTGGGGATCAAACTCGATACCTTGCACGTGCCAGGCAGATATTTACACCCCTGAGCCATCTCCCCAGCCTCCCAACGCCAATTTGTATGGGAATTACCACAACTATAGGATGGGCAGTGGGGAGACCATGTCACCATCAAAATCCAGATGTCAGCCAGGATGAGATGCTTCCCTCAGGTGCAGGGCAAGGTTCTCGCTGTGATCAGCCTGGCAGTGACACAAGAGGTGAAGGTTCTCCGTTCGCTATCTGTTCCAACTGCAGGTGACTCCAGGCATCCTCAATGGGCAGCAAACAGAGTCCTGGACTCTTTCCCAGCCCCAGATCAGGACCCAAGGTGGGCGCCCCAGCTCCCCACCCTCCTCGGGAGTCCTGCAGGAGCCTGTCTGCTGTTCCCTCTGGCCAGCCTCCCGGTTTCCTCCCTTGCTCTGGGTTCGTGGTGGATGCGTATTATCCTGGCCTCTGTATCCACTCTCCCTGTCCAGGGCCAGCTTTGCTCGGCCTCCACGTCTTCAGCCACCAGCCCAGAAACCTGCTCCTGTTCCCAGACCCCCTCCCTCCTAACCGTCTGAGACCAGGCACAGCCTGGCTTTCTCTGGCATTCATTGGGATCTGTGGTCCTTATCGATATCCCAAAATAAACCTAGAGTACAAAGCACAGCCACTCACATTTCAGCTATTCCCCTTGGACCCCTGAGTGCTGGCCCTGCATGGTTGCAGGAAACACAACAAAGAGCCATTCAGGGGCCTCTGGGCCAGGGAAACTGGAACTCACCGGCCACTCTCTGCAGATGGTGTGCGTGGCCTCCCTGGGGAGAAGCCGACCTGTTTTTGAATGCAGAATGGACTTAGTAAGGCCCAGGAAGCTCTGCTCTGCACGCCCCACAGGCAAAGTGGTTCCGGCTCTATCCAGGAGGGCAGCAGAGGCCTCTGCTAGGAGGCTTGACCCTGTGCTTGACTCACCACAGATTCTGTCCCCCGGTGTGGCACGTGTCCTGGCTGTGCTGCCAGAGGCCTTGCAGGCCCCGCTCCTGGACCACAGAACCCTGGAGTCACCTGCATTATAGCCACAGGACACTTGGGTCCCCAGTCCCTATTCACCCCGCAGCCTCCAGGAACCTAAAATTGGGACCCTCTCGTCTCGTGTCTGCAGATGCTCACAAGTGAACACCCAGAGCTCTTTATCTCTGCCAGCCAGTCATCAGCCCATGGTTGCCCTGCCATGTCACCACTGTGAGGCGATGATTTACGGTTCCCCCAAGAGTCCTCACTGGTATTTTTTCGGAGTAAAAGCAGAACTCGGAAAAAAAAAAAAAAGGAACTTGGGAAAAAGCACAAGGAGTGGACCTGTTGGTCTGCATTGGGCAGGGTGGCTCTTGCCTACCCGGAGTGGCTGAGGTGGCTCTGGCCTCCCCTGCGAGCGGAGGGACAGGGTTTCCTCAGGCTGAGACAGCAGTGCCCATGCTCTGTATGGGGCGAGCAGCTTGCATCAGAAGATAAATACGTGGGAGTGTCTTTGCAAACATGGTAACTTAATAAGGTCATTACTCAGTGCCAAGCACTGGTGGATTAATCATTGCACCAAACAATTCGGTTCTGTCTCCCAGCAGAATGGCCCATAGTCACTGTCCCCAGGGCAATTCCCGGCCTTCTAGAAATGAGTGTACCACAGATGATCACCCAACTGTGGAAACAGCCTTGGCCCAACGCCTTCCAAACTGGGTTAATGATTGACCTACAGAAATATCATAAATAAAAGCTGGAATAACTTTTATTTCTGAAATCCTCCTGACAAGTTCAAGTTATGAAAGAACTAATCTTTCTTCAATTCTGAGGTCTTGTGTTGCATACTCCATGAACAAACAGCTAAGTTTTACCTTTGGTGCCATTTTATCAGTTAGAAAAAAAATGCTTGTCTTGACTTTTTTTTTGGTGGGGTGTTGGGGATTGAACTAATGACTTTGTGCTTGCAAGGGAGGCCCTTCTGCCTCTGAGCTATATCCCTGGTCTGATTTATTCTGTTTTGAGACAGAATCTCACTCTGTAATTCAGACTGGCCTTGAATTCATGTCACCCTGGCTAGCCTCAAGCTTGAAGCAATCCTCAGCTTTCTCAGCCTTCAAAGTGCTGGGATTACAGGTGTGCGCCACCATGCCTGGCCTTGTCTTGATCTCAACTTCAGTTAGTAATTGGTAAAAATGGTCATTGTACCAAGGATCACCAACCACACCAGGCCCTGCTGCTTCTTGAAGCTGAAAGCCCTGGGCCAATGTAATTAGTGGTTTTTGTTTGTTTTTTGTGGGACCAGGGACTGAACTCAGGTACTTGCTCTTGCCAGGCAAGTGCTTATTCTACTGAGCTATTTCCCCAGCCCCGTAATCAGTTTTGAGTTGTACTTGTTTTATATCTTCTTTGGTAGTTGTTCTTTGTTGCTTGGAACTTGGGTCTTCCCACTTGATCTCCTGATCTCTTGCCAGATGACTGACATCAAGTTCCAGGTTCCGTGTGTTCTCCTGGTGCTGAGCGCAGGGTTTAGCTTGAAGTGTATCAGGGGACCTCTGATCTGCATGGTGGCAGCCTGGTGCCTTCCGTGGCTGGTCACGGCCACCTGCTCCAGCTGC
Organism: Capromys pilorides; assembly: GCA_004027915.1. Taxonomy (NCBI): domain Eukaryota; kingdom Metazoa; phylum Chordata; class Mammalia; order Rodentia; family Capromyidae; genus Capromys; species Capromys pilorides. The sequence goes on along the minus strand of PVKN010000689.1, from coordinate 50,566 downwards.
TGCAGCCACGATAGCATCCCCTAGACTCCTAATTCCCAGGGTTCCTCTAGGAACTCCTGCCTTCCCCTTTGCTGGTATCCTCGTGCAGCTGTACTTGTAAGCTCTGGAACTGAGAAAAGATGGGAAAGTTATCCACTGAGTGGCTATGGAAAAGTAAAGCATGCCTCACTTTAGCAAACTCCTTTCTGCAGGAAGATTAGAAATCCTGAGAGGCCCGCCTTCAGTACAGTGAGACACCTCCTCCTGAGGTTCTTCCCATACTCAGACGCCAGGCATCATTAGGGAGCTTCAGAGCCCCAAGTTCTGCCCCAGATCTGGCTGGGTCTCCAGCTCCCAGCCTGGGAATCCGCACTGGCTGGGACCCATGGCCTTGCTGGCACTTCTTGGCCAATGGCATTTTGTTGTCATGTAATTCTGGTCTGGCACAACTGTGGCTTTGCAAGGACCCCGCCAAGCGTAGGGACAGCCTGGCTCACAGGGCCTCTGGATCAGGCATGGGTGGCCTAGCACGAAGGAAGAGGGGCGTCCTGTAGCCACTGGGTGGAGAGTCCCCTGCTGGAAACGCTCCTTACCTGCCGCCTGGGTCACAACACTCGCTACCTTCCATCTGTCGCCTGAGCTCACCCTGTTCACCAGCTCTCCAGCGACCCGAGGCTCTGACTCAAACGTGGACGAGGGGGTGCGGCCCGTTGGGACCCTGCCTCCCTCGGGCCTCCACCCGGCACCGGCACCAGACAGCCCGGCCCTCACAATCACCGCAGTGTCCGGGCTGCACGCCGGCCTACACAGGAGCATGCGTGGGCGCTGGTGACTGCCGGCTGCTGGGGGAAGAGGGGTGGGGCTTCCCGGCGTCCCGAGTGCGACTGGGTGTGAGTCTCCCCCAGTCCCAGATCTGGCCCCCAAGCCCGGCGCTGCTTCGGTGCACCCCCTCCCTCTCCCACCTGCCCTCTCGACCCTCCCCATGCTAGCACTGACCCCTTCATCTTTCTTCCCTGCGCCCCTTTCCCAGGGTCCCAGCCTCCCTCCATCTTTGCGCGCCCCCTCCTGCTCCCGCCCTGCGCCCTCAGGCCCCGCCCCCAGCCCGCCCCGCCCCGCCCCTCCTCCTCTGCCCGGTGACGCCACACCGGGCGGCCAGGACCCGCCCCGCCCCGGCCAGGCGGCGCAGCGATGGGAGCCCGCGGCGCGCGCGGGGGGCGATGATGGGCGGCCATGGACCCGGCGAGCGGCGCGGCGGCCCCGGAGCGCGCGGGGGGCGCGGCGCTGGCCGAGCCGTGGGAGCTGTCCCTGGAGGAGGTGCTGAAGGTGTACGAGCAGCCCATCAACGAGGAGCAGGCCTGGGCCGTGTGCTTCCAGGGCTGTCGCGGGCTGCGGGGTGCGCCGGCCGGGCGACGTATCCGCGACACCGCGGACATCCTGCTGCGCAGGGACGGCTCGGTGGGCGCGCGGCGGGAACCAGGTGAGCGGGGCGCGGCCCGGAGCGGCGGTAGGCGGGGGTGCAAGCGCAGCCCTTCGGTAGGACCAAGATTTCCCTCACCCTTCCCACCTCAGTGGGGTCCCCTGCTCCCGGGCTCGCCCCTTGCGCATCTCCGGACCTCCCGCAGGCCCTGCGCGGGGACTGGGCCGGAGCTCCGAGCACCCCGCATTTCTGCCTCTCTTCCCCCAGCTCTGGGCTCCGGTGCGAGGCTGGGGCTTGGGGTCCTCCGAGTGCAGCTCACGCAGGGCCCCGGGTGCGGAGTCCGCCCCGCCAGAGACACCGCGGGATCTGAATCGGGAAAGGACGCAGAAATGCCTCCGGGCTGTTGGGGGCGGGGCGTGCCCGGCTGGAATCTGGGCTGGACTGAACTGACTTAGGCTCTTGGGCATAGTGGAGAGAGCGGAGAGGAGAGGAGAGCGTGTAACATCGAGAGGACTGCCTGCTTTCTCAGATGTAAACGATCAGTAAGCACCGGAGACAAAGCCTTGGAAGGGTTTGAAGTCTAGTCAGAGTAGTGAGTTTCACGGTTTACTGTTTTCAGTCCTTCCCCAGGGAACCGGAGCGCTAGCGTGTGGCGCTCGGCGCTCCTGCCCAGAAGCTGACACCGGCTGGGAGTACAAAGGCAGCTGTGTGTTTGCTGGGCAAGCTGGCCTCTCGCCAGCCCCGAGGGTCGTGGGTTTGCAAGTTCTCCTGAGCGGCTCCTGGACGGAGGGCTGGGCACCCAACTTTAGCTCCTCTTCTCTTTTCTTTGCCCCAACCAGTGCCTCCCCCTCCACACCCTGCTGAGACCCTTGCAAGTTGCTGTGTTTTGCATGAAAAGCACTGATACGCCAGTGGGGAAAATGCCAGTAGGGCCTCATGGTATATTCCCATTTTATGATTGGATAAGCTGAGGCTCAACCTTCACCAAAATGACTCAGAAAACAGCAGAGTTTGGATTGTCTGATCCACACCAGGACCCTGTCTTTCCAAGGCCAGCAAGGGGAGTGGGCAGGTCCCAGGGGCAGCCGTAGGCAGGGGCCAGGAATCAGCTTGTGCATGCTTTCCGCTTCAGGCTGGGTCTTCCCTGGGCCTCACCAGCCCTGGAGATGAGGAACCCATGAGGCTGTCTTGGGCAGCCACCCTTGGGGAGGAGTCGGCCGTCTCTCCAGCCTCCAGGACAGTTTTCTTCCTGGTCCATGCAGCCCAGCAGCATTTCCTGGCTGTCAGGACTGAGGCGGGTGTTTTGTTGATCTTTAGGGAGTGGTACCCAGCCTGGCACCAAGGAGCCAAATTTCATTTTCTGCTCAGAGTAGTCATAGGTTTGGTTCATGCACATATCTCTGGTAAACAAGGTTTATGACCTTCAGCCTTTTTAAAAATTTTTTTTAGATGAGTTCTGTTTCCCAGGCTGGTCTTGAACATCTAGGCTCAAGTCCCACCTCAGCCTCCTCCTGAGTGTTGGGCTGCAGGACTTGCTGCCTCTTGGAGAACTAAGAAAAGTATGTGGAGCTGCGTTTGCTCTTCTGTTCCTAAACTTGCGAATCAGCTAAAACTTCAGCCCAGCCGCTTCCGGAAGGTGGCCTGGCATTCTCTGGGGCTTGAGCGACGGGTGAGAAGTACGCGTTGTTGCTTCCTGTAAGTAGCAGTCAGGAAAAGACGCACAACACCCTCGTCAGCACTTTGGTCCCTCACTGATGCCAACTGAATTTCTGAATATGCTTCGCCGGGCCTTGGGCTCTCTGTCCTGTTTTCTCCCACAAGGTCTGCTTGGCCTAAGCAGTGATAAGTGTTTCAAGCAACTGAAAAACAAGAGCCAGCATCTGGGCACAGTGGTGCAGCCTGTTATCCCAGGGCTCTGGGAGGTTGAGGCAGGAGGAGCACCAGCTCCAGCCTGGCCTGGGCAACTTGGGGAGCTGGGGATGTAGCCCCCTGTAAAGGCCTTGGTTTTAATGCCCACTTCTGCAGAGAAGAAGCTTTCTGGCTTCATAGCCTGCTTGTAAGCTTTTGTTGATTGATTGATCGGTTGTCTTTTTTCTTTTCTTTTTTTTTTTTATGGCCAGCTCAGCCCACCCTGGTGGTGGGGCTGCCGCAGCATGTGATGACCGGGATCAAACCACGGTCCCTGCCATTGCCTAAGCTTTCCTAAGCAGGCGCTTTAGGCCGCTGAGCCATCTTGCCTGCCCCCGATTGTCTTTTTGAGACAGAGTTTCACTGTGTAGTTCAGGCTGGCCTTGAAGTCAGTATGTAGCTTACACTGGCCTTGAGCTCACCACAATCCTCCTGCCTCAGCCTCCTGAGTGCTGGAATTATAGCTGCGCACCAACAGCTTTTGTTTATTTGTTTGTATCTTAGTTGTGCTTAAGTGGGGAAATGGAAAGCATGTTAATGGGGAATTATCTGTAAGAGGCTACACTAGAACTTCATCACGGGGATTCATCTCTAAAGCTCCATCCATCAGACTGCTGTCCCACACAAGGCTCCATCCTCGGACCCAGCCAGCTCAGGTGTCCGGCCCTGCGGAGCTCCTGGGACACTGGGATCCCCAGCCACCCTCCTCCTCCTGGGTCGGTGTGTGGTGGTACTAGCTTCCCCCTGTGGTGTAGGAGTCTGCTGTCCTGGCAGGGGCAGCAGGGTCTTGTCCGCTCTTCTCCTTCTGCCCTGTTAACTCTCACTGTACTTGCTCATACACAAACATATTTTAATTTTTTTCTCTGGACAACTTTTTCTTTTGGCCCTAGAGATGGACCAGGGCCTTGCGCACGCTGAACATGGGCTCCGCCACTGAGCTCTGCCCCAGCCTGGCCATGAGACCCCAGCAGCTGTGTCTGGCTCCATGGGTGTCCCCCACCCCGATTCTGCCTTGTACCACGTGGACTCCAGGCCTTCCCAACACTGCTCCTGTTGTACACTGAGTTCCCAACAGAGAGATACTTCCAAGGAAGTCCGCCTGGGACCTGAGTGAGCACCCATGGGAGCTGCAGTTGTCTTTCTTCTGACTCCAGCCATGTTGAAGAGCAGCTCTGAGTGATGGTGGCCCAAACCCAGGAGCCAGGGGACAGCTAGGGGACACTAGGAAGGAGCCCATCGCACCTGGGATAGGGAGCACAGCTGGGATCCACTGCTATTTCTGTGCTGTCCTTACTATGAGGTCTGTCCCAGACGCAGACACCTCCTCCTTGTCCCCAGGCCTAGTGCCCAGCTGGGAGAAGGAGTGGAACCCGGCTTCCAAGGGTCGCGCGTCCCAACTGCTGGCTCCCTGTGTTGCCAAGGCCGAGCCCACCAATGCCAGTCTGTCTGTTCTGACTGCTCTGCTGTTATTTTTGTTTTGCAGTATTAGAGTTGGAAAACACCTTAACGCTGAGCTATATCTCCAACCATCTTTTGTTTTTCTTTTGGTTTTTGAGACGGGGCCTCACTAGGAAGCCCAGAGTGGGCTGGAGCTTGGGATCCTTCTGCCTCAGCCTCCTGAGTGCTGATGTTACAGGCAGGTACCTCTATGCCTGGCTTCCTCCCCCATTTCTTGATGGCTACTAGGTCCTGTCCCAAGCATTCTGTGCTGGGAAAAGGGGAACCAAAGGTCAGGGTGAGGCCTTGGGGTGCGGCAGGTGCTGCTGGCTGGGCACGTGGGATGGGCGTGAGCCCAGTAGATCTAAGATCACTCTCCTGATTTAGTCTCCCAGATCACCAAGGAGGACGGTCCTTCCTGTACTTCTAGGACACTGTGTGCAGGTCGACGTCCCTGGGCACTCCGGGATGCATGTGGCCAGGGAACCAGCCCTGTGTTTGGGACGAGGCTTTCACTCGAAGGGGTTGGGGTGGGGGCGGGGTCCCTATGTGCCTGTGCTACCTCTCAGCCCTAATCCTTCCCTGCCACTGTCCTAGGGCCCTTGGTGTGGTGGTTATAGCCACCGCGTGATGGTCCTGCCATAGTCTGGTCCTGGGATGTGGCCCATTTAAGCAAATCCACTGAGATTTGGCTGTGATCACTAACTGACCCCTCAGAGACCCAGCCCCAGTGAGGGCTGAAGGCTGCCTAGAAGCAGAGCCAGTGGATTGTGCAGTGTGGGGCTCTGGCCTCTGAGAGGGATGCTACCGCCTGTCTTCTCCTCTCCTCCCCATTCCTGAGGATCCACTCATTCTGATGCATTGGCCTCCATGGCCTTCCTGGGGAGGGGGAAGCGGGGTGTAGCTCAGTGTAGAGCAACTTGCCCTGAATGCATAAGGCCCAGGGTTTGATCCCCAGAACCTGGCAAAAGAGAGTGCATGGGTTTTCTGTGGCTCCTACAACAGCTTGCCACAAACTTGCTGGTGTAAAGTGTGTGCGTTTATTCTCTCCCAGTTTAGAGTCCAGAAACCTCGAGCCGTCTTCAAGTCAGACGCCAGCACCCATCTTCTGGGCCTTCAGTTCCCCCGTCCCGTAACGTGACATCATAGGCTCTGGGGATTAGAGTGAGGCCAGCTTGGAGGCCGAGGATAGAGGTCAGAGAGTAGCGGGTAGTGGGAGTTCCTGGACACTCTCGGCTTCACCCTCAGCAGCTGGCATCCCCATCTTCTAGCTGAGGGCCCAGGTGTCTGTTCCAAGCCTGCCCAGCATTCTTGGGGTCTCTGGGTCCCACCTACAGTCAGCCTCACCTGCAAAGCTGCATCTCTTATGGACGCAGCTGATCTGCTGTTTGGGGGTCCCTGGATCACAGCTCTATGCTGGTCCCCCGCTCTTGCTTGAGCGAGCACTTCCAGTGCCAAATGCCTCCATCTAAAAAGGTGGAGCTGGGGCCGGCGAGATGGTTCAGTGGTCTAAAGCGCCTGCTTAGGAGGGCTCAGGCTACTGCGGGGACTGCAGTTCGATCCCTGGCACCACATGCTGCGCCAGCGCCACCACCAGGGCAGGCTGAGCCAGCCACAAAAATGAATAAATAAAGAAACAAACAAACACAACAAGCAAACAAATAAATAAATAAATAAAATTTAAAAAAAAATAAATAAATAAAAAAAATAAAAAATAAAAAGGTGGAGCGAAGCAGAGGCGTGGCCAGGTGTCATCAGCCTGAGCCAGGCAGTGGAGGACTCTCAGTGGAGTGTGTTGGGAAGGAAGCTCATAGTCTGGGGTTACCCAGTGGGGGCCACTTGGGGCAGGCACAGACGCGCCAGGGCACTGATTTCTGTGTGGGGTTCCCAGCCCAGCCAGGCTGGCTCTGGCTGTGCTCAGCAGGGGTAGGAAACCAGGCCTCGGCCCTGATCTGGGTCTCTTTCTGGTCCCAACCTGGGGCCTGGAGAGGGACAGTGCCCCATGTGAGCGGTGATCATTCCCGACAGAGCCAACATCAGCAGCATTAGCTACCACCTGGCTGGTGATGAGAGGACTCTGAAGTGAAACAGGAGGCGGGGGTGGAGGCGGAGGCAGAGGCAGCAGCCCAGCGGAGGCGAGACACACCTGGGTCACTTTGACCCACAGGGCTCTCTGTTTTCTAAACAAACACGGACTCCTGACTCCTGTGGTTTCTCAGGGTGACTCTTCTGCTGGCCCGTGCTTGGCAAGAGCTCTGCTGTGTTTTAAAATTGTATCCTTTCTGGGCTTTTTGACCAGGATCAAGTGTGGTGAAATCTTGTCCGCAGCAAGCATGCAGAGAGAGTTTGCATGTGCCAGGCACAAGGTGCGTTTTCATCTAGTCCTTGCAGTGACCTTGGGGCCAGGGGTGTCTTCTGCCCACGAGAGAACCTATCTGGTGCTCAAGCCACGTGGGCTGCTTGACTCCTCCCAGGTGCTCCAGCTCTGAGCCCCCTCGGCCTGTGGGGGTGCTCGCTCTCTCGTGTCCTCCTGTGCCCTCTTGATGCCATGGAAGAGTCCTGCCTCCCTGATGCCTGGCCTTCTTCAGGCCCCCCAGCCTAAGCACTTCCTGTGTGCCAGCTCTCTAGGGCTGCAGGTGGGTCTCTGATCAGCACAGCACAAGGGACACCATGTTTGTTTTAGTGGCTCCCCAGGGTCCTCTGGGCAGATGTCTTTGTAAGTCTTTGGCAGGGCAGCAGCAAGTGACTTTGCAGGCATCACATGGCAGACCAGCAAGGAGGGGACGGGTGATTCTGAGAGGTAATGCGGGTGTCTTCCTGGGGTTGTGGCCAGTTCACATGTCCCCAGGAATGTGTCTCGTCCCTCCAGCCTGCTGTGGATGCATAGGAGCCCCTGAGAGCCCCCTGGGTCTGAGACACGGGCTGCAGGAGTGTATGTCCCTTCAGTGCTGGGGGCTGGGCCTGGAGGAGCCCTGTGGGCTCCCAGGACAGGGACAGTTTTGTCCCCACCGCACAGATTGCAGGGTTCCCCGCTGGCACCTTGTGCACCGCACCAGGTCCTCTCCCGGGTTTCACACCCTGGGGTGTCTGGGTCTGGCCCCCTTCCTCTTTGAGGTGACAGGCGAGTTAGGCTGATGTCGGTCTCCCAGAGGAGGAGGTGAGGGCCCAGAGAGCTGCCTGGAGCCTGATGCCCTAGGTGGCCGCTGGGGTCGTCCTCCTTCCATGCATGTGTGGGGCACTGCCCCTCGGGGCTGGCTGGAGGGACTGGGGTGCACCCCCCCCCCCCCCCGCAGCTCTCCTACAAATGAAGTCATCCTCCAAAATCATCCTCCTCTACTCTGTGACCAGCGTCATTTCCAAGAGAGTGCTCTGGCTTTCTGATGATCTTCTCTTGTGGTTTTCAGTTCTGTTTTTTGAGACGGTGTCACTGGATAGCCCAGGCTGGCCTAGAACTCACCGAGATCCTCCTCCCCAGCCCCGGAGAGAACTTTTTAAATAAGCAAAAGTAGTTTGCCCAACCCTACCTGGCAGCCCCTGGGTTCTGTACAGATCGGTGGAGGCCGGGAGGGACCTGCAGGCTCGGCGGGTCTGCACTGCTGTGAGCCTGCTTCGAGCTCTTGGATCACTTTCCCCACCTTCCCGAGCCCAGATCCACACCTGTGTCGTGGAGTAGAGGCTTCCGCCCGGCGAAGGCAGCTGTCGAGGCTGAAGGCTTCCTACTCATTTGTCAGCAGGGTAGGGGCCACACCAGCTCTTGCTCCTCAACCCAAGGGCCTAATTAAAAACAAGACATTCTTCTCACAGATGAAGACATAATTAGATTCACAAACACATAATGCTGGCCCAATTTTGTTGTTAATGTACACACTGTAGAATGAACGCCTGCCTGGCAAGTGCAGGGTGAGGGAGAGGGAGAGGGAGAAGAAGAGGGAGGAGGAGCAAGAGGAGGAGGAGAGGAGGGGGGGAAGGGGAAGGAGAAGAAGGAGAAGAGGAAGAGAAAGAGGAGGAGGAGGATGACGACGAGGAGGAGGAGAAGAAGGAGAAGGAGAAGGAGAAGGAGAAGGAGAAGGAGAAGAAGAAGAAGAAGAAGAAGAAGAAGAAGAAGAAGAAGAAGAAGAAGAAGAAGAAGAAGAAGAAGAAGAAGAAGAAGAAGAAGAAGAACCACCATACGCACTGTTTAAGCCAGGGACAAAAGTGTTGATGTTATTATAACCTGGAGGGGGTGGTGCACGCCTACAATCCCAGCTACCTGGGAGGCTGAGGCAGGAGCGTCCCAAGTGGGAGGCAAGCCTGAGCAGCTCTGGGCATGGTACTGGACATTTGCAATCCCAGGACTCTGGGAGGCTGAGGCAGAACAGTTGCAAATTCCAGCTTAGCCTGAGTGACTTAGCAAGAGCCTATCTCGAAATAAAAAAATTAAGACAGAGCTGGGGATATAATGCAGTGTGAAGGCCCTGGGTTCAATCCCTAGTGCTGCAAAATAAATAACATTTTTGAGGGTTTTTATTTGTTTTGGTATTGGGAATCGAACTCAGGACCTTGTACTTGCCAGGCAGGTGTTTGTGCCACCAAGCTATATCCCTAGCCCATAATAAATAACATTTCTAAAGAAATAAGATACAGCTCAGAAGCAGAGTGCTTGCCAAGTGAGCTCAGGGACCCCAGTACTGGGGACAAGTCCGGCAGGAAGCTTTCTGGCACCCCGCACGGGATGCGGCCAGTGCTCAGCCACAGAGAAGCCACCGCGTCCTGCCCCATCCCGCCTGGCCTTGGCTGGGCGCTGGCCTCCTCCAGGAAGCACCTTCACGTTAGTTCCGCCGCTTTCCGGCCCACAGCCCGGGTGTGGGTCCCGATGCCGGCTCTCGCTGGGCACTCAAGGTGGGCTGGGGTCACTGTCCCCGCTGAGTACTGCTTGCCACTTCCAGTGACCTCGCTGCTGTGCGGCCCGGATCGTTTTCCATTATTTTAATGGGTTGCAGGCTCCCTGTATCTCTGGCAATCTTCCTGGCTCCTGGTGGCATCCTGGAGGTGTTTGTGTGGCGTACAGGTTCACTTAGCAGGCAGTTCTGCGGTCTGTTTCTCTTCCTTGCCGTGCTCTGGAGAGAATTCAGGCTGCTGAGGCCCCTGCGCCCACACAGAGGCAGGTCGTGGCGAGGGCAGCTTTCTGTCTCCCTCTTGCTGACCTCCTATCCTGGGCCTCCTGGCCCACCACTCACTAATCTCTCGCAGCATCACTGTCCTCTGTGTGGTCCGAGTGCCAAGCGGTTCCTCCTAGGCTGTGCGCGTGTTACCTGAGGAGCCCTGTGAAGTGGACGCCTGCTGACCAGTATTAAATAAAATACAGGGTCAGGCTAACCCCTGTGCTCCAGCCGGAGGACTTGCTCAGCCTGGGAAGATTCCCAGTCAGGGGGCCTGGTCAGGGTGGCTTCTCCCCACAAAGCCTGCCTTGCCAGTGTCTGGGGGCCTGTGCCCTCTGTGCCCAGCCTAGCCCTGTACCACAGGGTACACCAGCCCTCAATCCCTAGACCCCGTTGTCTTGCCCAGAGCTGGTGTCGTCCAGATGACCCCTGTTTCACCTCTTTGGGGCCTAGGTGGGGGTGCCAGAGAGCCCCCAGGGCCTTGTGTGGGCTCATTGTTGAGCTGCTCCCAGCCCTGTGCTGTTCCTTGGGGACCTGAGGGGAGCTGGGAAGAAGTGGGCAGCCCTGTGCACAGGGCCTGGGACTGCAAGTGCCTAATCCACTGTCTTTTCTTGCAGAGGCCACAACCATGGTGGGGCCGCCAGTCAGCTCGGAAGCCCAGGTATTTACAAACCATTTACTTTACCTATTTATTTTTGAGACAGGGTCTCACGCTTCAGGCTGGCCTTGAACTCACTGTGTAGCCCAGGCTGACTTCAGACCCAAGACAGCCCTTGGCTTCAGGCTTTCATGTGCACACCCGGCTTCAAAGAGAGTGTTTTTTGGAGACATGTCTTGCTAGGTAGTTCAGACTGACGGTATGCTCAGGCTTGTACCCAGGCTGGCCTCAACCTCATGTGGTCGTCCTGCCTCAGCCTCCCCAGTGCTGGGAATACAGGTGTGCACCGTGGTGCCGCTCCATGTCCTGAGGTCCCTGGTGCCTCTGCAGCATGCCTGCACTGCTCAGTGTGAGCTGGAAGGGCATATAAGCTTTGGGGCTGTTTCACGAGGGGAAGACACAGATACGACAGTGGGGGGCTTGATGGAGGCTTATGGAAGAGTCCACGTACGGAGGGCAGGGCGAGGGCCTTGCAGCTTCCCTGGTCTCCATCCCTGTCCACACCCCGAGGCCAGGGCACAGTGCTGCTGGCCCTGCTCTCCCTCCAGGGTTGGCCTTGCGGGTGCAGAGCCTGGGGCATGGGCAGCTTGGAGGGGTAGATAGGACAGCCGGGCCCAGACCCCCACCCGGCCCAGGCCTTGCACTTGTTGCCCTGCACCTCCTCCTCTCCCACCCACCTCCTCCAGGCAGCACCCTGAGCCTGGCGTTTGACCTCTAGTCTGAAATTCAATTTTATGATAAACCTACTTGTATATTAGACGGTGCCATGCCAAGGGTGGCATGAACACATGATTGTTGCTGGCGACACAGATCCTATGGCAAAGCCAGCCTCAGGCTCTGGCTGGGTTTTTTGTTTGTTTTGGTACTGGAACTGGAACTCAGGACTGTGTGCTTGCCCGGCAGGCACTGTGCCACGGAGCTGTATCCCTGGCCCTGTGCTGCTTTTGATCATAACTCATAATTCCTAACAGTGCGAGTGACCAACACCCCACTGCTGTGAAATGTGACACCCAGCCATGCTGTGAAAGTGGCCTTGCTCTGCATACAGGTGCTGGGGTGACCATGTTCCTAACTGCCTCTGCATTCCTGTGTGGCCACCAGTCATGCTTGTCCACAGCTGTATAGTATTCTAGCTAGCTCTTTGTCCAAGTCCTATTCTCTGCAGCAGGGGATTCAGCTGGTCCTGTGGTCCAGCGTTTCCAAGTAGAGGAGGCAGCTGCTACCTAGCGCATGAAAACTTTTCCAAATAGTCCCTGTTGTCAAGCACCTTTTTGTAAAAATATGCATTTGGTTGTTACGGGGTCTCACTATGCAGCTCGTAGTGATCCTCCTGTTTTCAGCCTCCCCAGTGCTGGGATTACAGGTGTGTGCCACTACACCCTTAAGCCACTATGCCTAGACTCTGTGACTGTCTCAGCCTGCCATGGGGATGGGGCTGGTGGAACTGGAGATCGAACCATGGTTCTGGGGCTCAAACTTCTGTCCCTGCACTTGCCTAAGCTTGCCTAAGCAGGTACTTTAGTCCTCTGATCTGTCTCGCCAACCCAAGCATTGGTTTTTTTTTTTTTTTTTGTATACCAGAAATTGAACTCAGGACTTTGCACTTGCCAGGTAGGCACTTGCACTACTAAGCTATATTCTTGGCTCTGTAAGGTGTCTTAAAAACATTTACAAAGAACTTCACGGGCCAGTCTGGTCTAGACCCTTCCTCAGAGGCCCCCAGGTTCCTAATCTTGACTCTGGCTGTGTGGCTTCCAGGAGGTGCCACCCAGTCTCTGGGTCCTGCCAAGTGCCCAGGCCTGCCATGCCTGCAGGCTGGCTGAGGCCCCTGTAACCAGGAGCTGCTGCTTGCAGGCCGCACCAGAGCCCGAGCCCGGCCAGCTGCCCGGATCTGTCCTTACGTGAAAGCAGCATTTTGTGCCTTCCAGAGAGCGTCCTGTGACCAGACAGGAGAGCTCTCACCTACAGAGCTGGTAGCTAGTACCAGACAGCTGGATGTGGTCGGCCTCTCCCTCACGGCCGGCTCAGGCCAGCGGCAGGGACCGGCGCATGGTGGCCAGGGCAGGGGCACTTTCCTGCTTGGTCTCTGCCAGGTGTCCGGCAGAGCACAGCCACAGGAGGCCTGGGAGGATGTGAAATCCTCACCCTGGACCTAACCCTGACCTCACTGCTCTTTCCTGGAAAAAGAGAATGGATGGGGAAGTGTGTGACCTGTGGCTTTTGCCACCCTTCTTGCCATGTGACACCCAGGAGTGATACTGCCCCAGGGACTCTGCCTTGGCTGGGTCTCTGGCTCTAATTCCCAGGTGTGAGCAGATCCGATGCCCCTCTTGTCGGCCACACGGAGATACCCGGGCACGGCCTCTGGACTTTGCCCTGCACCTGCCTCACTCTTGCACCTTCCCAAGCCCTGGCCTGCCTCTTCCGTGGCAATTCCTAGGCTGTGCTTAAGAGCCCTTGCCCTGCTGGGCGCTGGCTTCACCACCTGTGCCTGCTGTGCCCAGCTCAGGCCAGGTTCCTAGGTTCCTGGTGATGGGGACCCGGGAAAGGGGAGACGAGGCCACTCAGCAGGTGCACTCAGGAAGTGATAGTGCCCATCTGCCACACAGCACTGCCGCCCTGGAAGCATGGCACAGAGGTTAGGGTGGCATAGGCAGGTTCCAGGCCCATCAATCATGGGCAGCGGTGGCCCAGGGACAGGTGTATGAGTTATGGAGAGGCCTCTGCAGGCGGCTGCCACAGGAGAGCTGTTCTCCTGTGTGCGTGCATCTTCCTACCCGCTGGTGGCCTGGTGGCCCACCCACACCTGTCCTCTCAGTGCCCTTGGGAAGCTGAGGCAGAAGGGTTGCAAGTGTGAGCGCGGCTGGGCAACTCACCAGCTTATTGAGACCCTGCCTGTCTAGGGATGGACCTGGGTTCGATCTCCAGTACCCCCCAAAGAGAAAGTGGGAGAGCACCTGAAAGTAAACAGCGTCATGCTAACGAGGAGCGTGGCCTTGCCCTGCACTCAGCTGTGTGGGCCCCCAAGCCTCCCTGCCAGCTGGGGACCTGTGCTTTGGAGGGAGCTGTGGGGGAGGGGCCAGCAAAGTCCCAGTGCAGGCAGCCCTGGGGTGCACGCAGTGCCACTGGCTGGGGCCCTGCAGGCACCAGAGTGGGTGGTGAGAGCTAGGGTCCCACCCAGTACAATAGAAAGTGTTGCTGGGTGTGGTGGTGCACATCTGTAATCCCAGCACTTGGGAGGCTGAAGCAGGAGGATTTTATGAGTTTGAGGCCAGGTTGAGCTACATAGTGAGTTCAAGGCCAGCCTGGACTACACAGTCACCCTGTCAGAGAGAGAGAGAGAGAGACAGACAGACAGACAGACAGACAGACAGACAGACAGAGATAGAGAGACAGAGAGACAGACAGAGAGAGAAAGAGAGAGAGAGAGAGAGAGAGAGAGAGACAGACAGAGTCAGAGTGAGAGACACAGGCAGGCAGGCAGGCAGGCAGAGAGAGAAAGACAGAGGGAACCAAGTTGAGAAATGCTGAGTCAGTGGGCCTCCACTGTGACACCTCATGGATTTTTAATTACTTAAAAATTATTTATTAAAGGGGCTGGGGAGATAGCTCCGTGGCACAAGTGCCTGACTGGCAAACGCAAGGTCGTGAGTTTGAACCCCGGTCCCTAAAAAAAAAAAAAAAAATTTACTTATTGGGGCCAGCGAGATGGTTCAGCAGTCTAAAGCACTGCTTAGGCAAGCTTAGGCAACTGCAGGAACTGCGGTTCGATCCCCGGCACCACATGCTGCGCCAGCCCCACCACCAGGGCAGGCTGAGCCAGCCATAAAATAAATAAATAAAGAAACGAGCAAATTAAAATAAACATTTTTGTTTGTTTCTTTATTTTATTTATTTTGTGGCTGGCTCAGCCTGCCCTGGTGGTGGGGGCTGGCGCAGCATGTGGTGCCGGGGATCGAACCGCAGTCCCTGCAGTTGCCTGAGCTTTCCTAAGCAGGCGCTTTAGACCACTGAACCATCTCACCGGCCCAAAAAAAAAAAAAACATTTTTTTAAAAAATTTACTTATTAAGGAGAACTTTGTGCAGTACAAAGTAGGCAGAGTGGTGCTTCGGACATGGGTGATTCTGGGATCTTCCCACCACCCATGCAGGTTGGGCTTATGAACACCGAAAATTACCTTCGTTTTAGAAGATGTGAAATGTCTTTCTTTTTAAAGCTGGAAACCAGGTGAACCAGGGACCTTTATACTGAGCCATATCCCCTGCCTTTTAAAAAATTCGAGACAGGGTCTTTGAGTCCCTACATTACGCAGGCTGGACTCAGCCCCCCACAGTGCTGGTCCCAGAAAGCTTTTTTCTTTGAGACAGGGTCTCGCTATGCAGTTCAGGTTGGCCTTAAACTCACTATGTAGAGCCGGCTGGATAGCTCAGTGGGCTAAAGCACCTGCTTCGGCAGAACGCAGCAGCTGGGGTTTGATCCCCGGCTTGCTGTGCCAGCCCCACCATTGGGGCTTGCTGAGACGGCGATTAAGACTGGGCATGGTGCCATGCCTGTAATCCCAGCACTTGGGAGGCTGACAACAGGAGGATCACTATGAGTCCCATCTGTGTCATGAGACCCTCCCTATACACCCTGTATACCCTGCCCTAAATTAAAAACAAAACAAAAACCTCACTATGTAGTCCACTGGCCTCGAATTCCTGACTCAGCATCCCAGGCGCTGGGATTACAGGCGTGCCACCACTCCTGGCAATGAGATGCCAACTTTTGCAAGCATCAAATGTAGGACTTACAGAAGTTAATCCACTTTCTGTTACTGTCATGAGAAAGAGGAAAGGTTTACTTTGTTTCACGGTTTTGGGGATCTCAGTCTATGACCTGTCTACCCTGTTGCTGGACCTGTGGTGGCACAGGACGTGGTGCACAGGGCCATGGTGGGGAAGGGGAGGGAAGGAAGGCGGGGCCCCACTGTACCCTGGCACATGCTGGCCACTGCCCCAGCAACATGGAGACGGGCGCTAGGCCTCACCTCAGCTTCCCCTTCTGGGGACGTTTGCAAGGCCGCTGGGGTGAGACTCAGAGCCCACGTGGCATGTATTGCCTGGCTCCACCCCAGCACCCACACCGGGGCCCCAGACTCCAGTGGGAATGAGTCGCCGTCCGCACGTCCTCCTCCTGGCTTCCGGGTCCACGGCTGTGGCACAGCGAGGCTGCTGTCTGCTCAGCGTGTCTCTTCTACTCAGCTTTCTTGCAACCGACACTGTGCCCCAACACCAGAGTCCGCCTGTCCCCAGCCACCTGCGAGCCTTCCTGTCCCGGCCGAGCCCGCTCAGGGCTCTGCTGACCTCTTCCTGCCGCTTCGGCTGGGCTCCTCTTGCTTAGAGGTTCAGACAAAGAGAACCACACAGGGCGAAGGCGGTTCGTCTGCCTTTGTCTGGGCAGTGGTGTGACTCACGCTCTTGTTTGTCCCTTTATCCTGCTCCATAGACACTAGTCACAGTTACACCCACCAGCTAGAGAATGAACGCCTGCGCCGTTTCCTGGTTTGGGTATTTCTGGTAAACAGGGGAGAAGAGATGCTGAGTCACGTGGTGGGTGCATTTGCTAAAGGGGGTGTGGCAGTACACTCCTGTAATCCCAGCCCTTGGGAGGCTGAGGCAGGAATATCGCTTCACATTTCAGGCCAGCCTGGGCTGCTTGATGAGACCCTGACTCAAAGTACAAAAAAAAAAAAAAAGAGTCCACGCCCCACCCCCACCCCCACCCCACCCCACCCCCGCCTCTGCCGGGCAGCATGGCTCCAGCACTGGATCCCCAGCCGTGACACC
>PVKN010000689.1:0-34099 GCA_004027915.1 Capromys pilorides | reverse complement strand
CTGCGATGAGGGCAGCTGCAGCGCGGCGGACGAGGGCTACGGGGGCCCTGAGGAGGAGGAGGAGGCAGCGGCCGAGGGTGTCCCCAGCGCTGTGCACACCTTCGCCCAGGCCATGCGGCTTTGCGCAGCACGCCTCACGGACCCCCGGGGTGCCCAGGCCCACTACCAGGCTGTGTGCCGGGCCCTCTTCGTGGAGACCCTCGAGCTGCGGGCCTTCCTGGCCCGAGTCCGAGAGGCTAAGGAGGTGAGTGATGTGGGGTGGGAGGCAGAGGATGGCATGGAGCCCAGGGTCGGGGGAGGGCCTCTGCAGAGGTTGGCGTTGGGGCCGGGGGGCCGGCAGTTGTGCCCACTTGCCCACCTGCCCAGCATGGGGCAGGCTGTGTCATAAGAAGTCATTCTGGGCAGCCTGGTACTAAAGCCTCATGCTGTGGCCTCGTGCCTCCTTTTACCAGGTTTTCAGAGGAAGGGAATAGGGGCCCAGGGTCCGTAATAACTGGGTTCTCGGCCTCTTCCAGCCAACCAACACTGCAAACCCAGAGGCTGTTTTTCCTCCCTCATCCCACTTTTCAGAGGAGAGCATGAGGCTCCTGGCCCAGCACCCCAGAAAACAGTGCTAGCGACACTTGTGCCCCCCAACCACAGATGCTCGGAAGCTCCTGGGCCAGGCCCTATGAGGGCAGTACCAAAGCCCTGGACCATAAGGCACCTAGCACCAAGTGGGCCCAGGGAAACTCATGCCCAGACCATGCAGGCCCAGACCCTGACCGGACCAGACCCTGACAGGACCAGACACATAAAAGCTTAGCACGCTGAGGCTCAGTGCCACCGAGGCCCTGACCCAGGCAGGCCCTGCTTACACAAACCCTGAAGCCCACAGCCCAGCCCCCATAGGCCAGGGACTGAGCAGGCCCAGACCAAACAGGTGTGGAGTCACACAGCCCCTGACCTGCAGAACCCAGGTGCAGGGCCCCAGAGACTCAGAACCAGATGGCTAAGGCCACACGGGCCCTGACCCACACTGTCCCGGATCCTGGCAGGTGGAGGGTACATAGGCCTGGATGCACACAGACACACCCAGGACAACACAGGGCCTGACCCACCATGCCCTGAGTCACAAGGCCCAGGGCTACGCAGGTCCAGGTCTGCAGAGGCTCAGCTGACACAGAACAATCATTCCCCAGACGGGGGACTCTTACTTTAGTGGGGCTGCATCCTCCCCCAGACAACGGGGCTCTTACTGAGAGGGGTTCTCAGCTGCTCTGCAGCCACAGATTCTGATGTTCAGGGAGTTGGCATGAAAGCAGAGAAGGGTCCCTTGGGGTAGTGTGCTCCCCCAGCGGGCATTCTGAACCAAGTGGCCTGTTGGGCTAGATGTGGACTCGGGCAGGCTGGGAGCGTAGGTGCCCATTGCCATGGGAGCCAGCTCGTCCCCTCAGGGACTCTCACTAGAATCCCACGCCTTCTCCTGCTCTGGTTGCCAGGTCACCATGGCAGTTTGCCAGGGAATGGCAAAACCCAGAGGTTGAATTTGAGTGAATGCCAGGGAACCTGGCTTTGTCTTGGTGGGGATGGCTGTGTGCTGAAGGACAGCTGCCCGCTGGGCCAGGTGGCTTAGAGGAGCAGGGGCGCCAGCACCTTAGGCACTGTGTCTGGTGCCATCCCTGTTGTTCCTGACACCCACCCTTCAACCCCATCCACATGACTGCCACGCCCACCTCTGGCCCAGACCTCCACAGAGCAGATGTGGGCTGAGGCTGGGTCCCTTGTGCCTGGCTCGGACCCTGCCGGCGATGCAATGGGTGTGTGAGGAGGTTGGGCAGGCCTGTGAGGGCTTGCAATGACTGCCCTCTTCCCAGGGTGCCTACACCTGTGTGTGCCATGGGGACACAGCGCCTCCTGGTGGACGTGCAGTGCCCTGTGGGCCTTGGCCCTCCGCAGGTCTCTTCTCTGCCCAGGACTAGCCCCCAAATGGTGGCCGGGTACCCCATGTGGTCGCTTTCCAGGTGGTTTTTCCTGAGCCACAGAGCTGGGGCTGAGGCACCCGCATGTCCTATCCTGTCTGCCCTCCTGCCTCCTGGACTAACCAGCTGTGTGGTTCCAGATGCTGCAGAGGCTGGGAGAGGATGAGCCACAGACAGAGAAGCCACTGGCGGAGCTTGACAACCTTGGACACACAGACTGGGTAAGAGGCTGCCCTCCTGCCCACCGCCACAGCCCCCCGGGTGAACACAGGCCGCGGCGGTGCCTGTGAGCTGACGGCCGCTCCTGCTCCGGGCCAGGCCCGGCTGTGGGTGCAGCTCATGCGGGAGCTTCGCCACGGGGTGAAGCTGAAGAAGGTACAGGAGCAGGAGTTCAACCCACTGCCCACCGAGTTCCAGCTCACGCCCTTCGAGATGCTGATGCAGGACATCCGGGCCAGGAACTACAAGCTGCGCAAGGTCATGGTGAGCCAGCCCGACCCTGCCCTCGCTGAGGCTGGCAGGGGCCGGGGGTAGGGACGGGCAGGAGTGGCCCTGCCCCTGCCTCTGTGTTCCACAGGGCAGAAGGTTGCGGAGGGCCAGGTAGCCCCGAGAGGTGGCCACTTGAGGCCAGACCACAGCATCTGACTTGCCTCACCTGCACTGGCTCTGCTTTTAGCATTTTATGCCTGTTTGTTCTTCTTTTTTATTTACTAATAGCCAACATTAATTTTATTTGCATTTATTTTATGCTTAATTTATTCCCGTGCCATAAGTTTTTGGTTCTTCAGTTTCTTCTGGGACATCTTTTTCTTCTGTGCAGCCTCCTCCTCTGGTTTAGGAACGATTTGTTCCTTTTCAGTAAGGACCATCTCGATATGGCAGGGGGAGCTCGTGGGTGGGTTAATCCGGCCATGAGCTCTGTAAGTACGGTGGTGCATCCTGGGTGCTTTGTTCACCTGGATGTGTTTAACAACCAGAGCATCTACAGCTAAACCCTTAAGTTCAGCATTACTCTCTGCATTTTTAAGCATGTGCAGCAAAACTTCAGCACTCTTTGTGGGCCACCGACCCCGTGTCCAGCCCCACTGTGTGGCCTGGGCACACCTACCAACTCCACCATTGTAACGTCGGAATGGCACACACTGCTTCTTTAATGTGACATCATTCAGATACTTGGTGGCCTTTCGGATATGCATACCTTGATGGCCTGGGCAGTTTCACATGTGTTCTTAAAGTGAATGCAAAGATTTGAGCCTCTTGATTTGCATGATTTTGTGGGGTTTTCTGGGTCGAGAGAGTAGCGAACCATTTTCACAGGACACCTCAGGCCGCTCACAGGAAGAGTTGTTCTTCTTCTTGAGACAGGGTTAGCCATGTGGTTCAGTTGGCCTTGAACTCACTCTGTAGTCCAAACTGGCCTCAAACTTAAGGTCCTCCTCCCTCAGCCTGAGTGCTGAGATGACAGAAATGTGCCACCACACTCAACTTCTTAGCATTTTAATAGGCCAGTCCCCTGTGCTGTTGTGTCAGCTCTGTGGGGTGGGAGCCCTTCCCCACACTTACAGAGGAATCTGAGGACCGAGGCCTGGGCGATTGGCTTAAGGATGCTTAGCCATGTACCTGCCAGGCATCTGCCCTGCAGCCGTGCGAGGGAGGATAGATCTGAAGACCAGGTCCTTGGAGGCCTTGGTCCTCAGCCTGACTGCCTGCTCTCTGGCCTACCTGCAGGTGGATGGGGACATCCCTCCCAGGGTAAAGAAGGATGCACACGAGCTGATCCTGGACTTCATCCGCTCCCGGCCTCCCCTGAAACAGGTAGTGGCTCTGCGTCCCCACCTCCAGGGCACCTGGAGCCCTGTGCTGGCCTCTGCTTCTGCAGGCGGCTCCCTGGCTCTCTGGCTGGAAGACTGGCCTGGGCCTGGCCTTGCCTGGCCTGGCACAGTGTGGCCAGCATCCTCTTTGAGAAGAGCAGTGTTGGCCACAAGCCTCAGGGCAGCGCCCCCTCCTGGCCAGTAGGGGTGGTGCTGAGCACCTTGGACTCCCGGTGGGCCTCCCACTGCCGCCCTTGCTCCCTTGCACACTGGCACATCACCTCCTTGCAGGTGTCTAAGCGCCAGCTTCGCCCACTGCCGCAGAAGCAAAGGACCCTGCATGAGAGGATTCTGGAGGAGATCAAGCAAGAGCACAGGCTGCGGCCCGTGGGGGCCCAGGGCCTGAGCACTCGGAGTAAGCGAGGGGAGGGCATGGCCGTGGGAGGAGACCCCCGGTTCCCCTGGCCAGGCCACAAAGCAGGGTGATGTCAGCCCGTGAGTTTCTGCAGCCGCTGGAGGCCAGCGTTATAGTTTTGCAGGGTAGACCAGGACCCCTGTAAAGTTTTGAGCGAGGCGGGTGAGGAGGACGGACTTTGTGCACGAGCTCTGACCTGAGTTTGCCACTCTGCATCTTGCATAGCTGAATGACAAATCTAAGCGTCTAGATGGGAAAGAAAAACAAAGCAGTGTTCTTAGGTAGGGAGAACCGGACATTCATTCAGATGGCGAAGACCTGATCTTCCTTACAGAATAGAGAAAAACCTCCAGCCCTACACCCGCTGTGCCTCTGGGGGGCCGAGGTAGTTCCCACCGTCAGCTGGAGTCAAGTAGCCGGCTGGCCTCCGTGTTCCCCTTCGACACGATGGTGCCCGTGGAGCTCCCGCTCACTCTCCTGTCCACTGCAGGCTTTGGCTCTCTGCCCTGCATCCTCAATGCCTGCTCTGGGGATGTCAAGTCCACTTCCTGTATCAATCTGTCTGTCGTGGACGTTGGGAGTGGCACTCAGCGCCCACGGCCCCGGGTCCTGCTGAAGGCACCCACGCTGGCTGAGATGGAGGAGATGAATACCTCTGAGGTGAGAGCAGTGAAGACCCTGAGGGGGCCGGCTGGGGGTGGGGCGAGGACCTAAGGCGGGGAACAGGCCAGCTGGGAGGGGGCAGGTGGGACAGCTCCTCCCCGCACTCAGCAGTCCGAAGTGACCAAGGGATACTGGGCCAGCAGCCTGGGCCAGCTCCTCTCACAGGTGTGCGAAAGAAGGCTCATGTGGCCAGGATCCCGCACCCGTGACCAGGCAGCAAAGCCACCCGTGGCTGGAGAGCGGGGTATCACAGTGGGGACCCTCCTCGGCCACCATGGCCACTGAGTGCTGCCGTGCCCTCCTGGTGGCATCGAGCTTTTGGCCTCCTCCTGTACCAGCCTGTCCTCTCCAGGTCCTTCTGGAAGGGTGACTCGGGTATTGAGGAACTTGCCACAGCTGGGCATGGTGGTGCTAGGCCGCAGCAAGGGGATTGCAAGTTCGACCTTAGCCTGACCAACTTAGCAAAGACCTCAGACCTCATCTCAAAATAAAAATATAGGAGAATGCTGGTGATGTAGCTCAGTGGGAAGGCCCTGGGCTCAGTCTCCACTACCACTGAAAACCAAAACCAGCAGGGCGTAGCCAACAGCAGCACCCTGAGCCCAGCCCTCAGGCCGGGCAGCTGGAGCTGGGGCAGCACGGCCAGGTGAGCTGTGTCTGGCTTCTCTGCAGGAAGAGGAGTCTCCATGTGGGGAGGTGACACTGAAGCGAGATCGCTCCTTCTCAGAGCACGACCTGGCCCAGCTGCGGAGCGAGGCGGCCTGCAGCCTGCAGTCAGCTGCCCCGCCCCAGGAAGGGACAGCGCTGCCCCGGCTGCGGGCAGGCGGTGTGCACACCTGGAGGCCCAGCGCCTGGGACCAGGGCAAGTGCGCCTCGCGCCCCTGACGCCCTCCCCTCAGATTCTACCGGGGTGCTGTGTCCTCTGCAGGGTGGTGGGTCCCAGTCTGCAGCCATACCTGGGATGAAAGAGGAGGTTCCCACTGGAGAACCTTCACTAAATTAGCACCCACGTTCATTGTAAACCATTCTCTGAGGAACTTACAGCCCCTGCTCCCATTACTCAGGGATCACTGCTGTTACTCCACCCCCTACCACCACCACCCCATGGCAGACAGTAGCCAGGTGCTGGGCACTGGCTGGGCCTGTCCTCTGTGTGAGTGCTAGAGTCCCTTGTGGGTAGGTTTCTGCACCAGAACTCGGCTCAACACCAGCAGCTATTGCATTGCTTCCTTCCCACCAGGGAGCCGAGGGCCACCCAGGTATCTACAGCTGTAGGGAGTGCCCCTAGACTTCATGGAGAGCTGGCACCCACCCACAGGGCACCCAGGCCTCTGAGTGTCTATGAGCCGCCCTGAGCAACTTCCTGTCCAGGGCCGTGGTCCAGAGCAGGTCAACTCTGGGTCTCACTGATGCCTCGGGGGCCTCCATCTGCAGCCTCCCAGAGCCTCAAGGCCTGGGGTGGAAGCCCCTCCTCCCCCTGCCCTGCAGCATCCTGAGGAGGAAGGCTGCCCTGTGAGGCACCCTGTGGTGCACCCTGTGTCTGCTTGTGCCTGGCTTTACCTCAGGCCTGCAATGTGGGCTTGAAGCAGTAGGTGGTGAACTACCCAGGCTCCATCAGGGACGCATCTTCCACCCTAAAGCATGCGCTGCCGCTTGTCCCTGGGCACTGCCCTTCTCCCAGCCTCCTGCAGGGCTCCTCAGGCCTGTGCTCTTCCTCCAGGCTCCTCTCCTGTGGGGGTCCAGCCCCGATCTAACCCCAGCGCCCCGACGCTCAGCAGCCTGAGCTCTGCAGACAGACCTGAAGCCTCCGCACCAGACCCCAGGCACCTCTGGCTGGTGAGTGAAGACGGGGGCTCCCCTGCAGGCCCAGTGCCTGAGGACTTTGCGAGGGCTGCGGGCTGAAGTTCCAGGTGACCCCAGGGCAGCGTGGGCAGCAGGAGCATGTGGTGCAGACCTGACTCAGTGGAGATGACTCAGGTCACGATTCTGCCCTGTGCTGACGGCCAGCGCAGGCGACCTCCTCGAGGCTCCACAGGGCCTGCAGTCCGATGAGCGCATGGCTTTCACCAGGCAGTGGCCAGAGCACCCATGGGTGTGCCAGTGTCAGCAGCACCGCTGCTCTGAGGCTTCTGTAAGAGGCCCAGGGAGGACACTGTCAGATGCTTTGCAGAGCGCAAGCGCTGTGCAGTCGAGGTGTGCGCCCTGGCCGGGGGGTGTCGCACACCCGTGCAGCCCTGGATTAGTTATTTGCTCCTGCAAATAACTAGAGCCACAGTTTGGCATCTTAAAGTAATGAGCGCTCAGTACCTCACACGGTTCCTGAGAGGTAGGAGCCCTTCTGGCTGCGAGGCTGCACGGGGTCAGTAGGGGCTGCTGCCCCCCGCAGCCACAGCAGAGGCTTGGCCCTATCACACAGCTCTGTGGGTCTGCTTGAGGGACCCCTCAACTTGGCAGCTGGTGTCCCAGGTAGACGTGGGTCATTGCTCATTCTGTCACCAAGTCCAGCCCACCCTCAAGTGGGGGAGGAGGGGAGCAGCTACAACTGAGAAACCGGTGATGGGTTTTTAAATCTGCAAGTCCTCTAAGTGACGTTTCAGCTTGGACATCTTGGACGTGCTTTCCTGGAAGCCTTGTCCTGCCTAGACACCTGCTTGCCAGATAGGAGTATGTGAAGGATTTGTTCGTATTGCCTCTGTCGAGCTCAAAGTCAGAAAAGACAAGAGGCTTAGGAAGGCCCAGCTTCAAGCTCTGTGTCAGTCCTGGGAGGTAAAGCTAGGGTCACTCAACAGGAGCCCAGGAGGCCCTGGGAGCTCTGGGTGTGAGGCGCCCCCCGTGGGGTCAGGTCTGCAGTGAGGGCAGAAGGCTTCCGAGAGGAGGGCAGACCAGATGGACTCTGTTCAGCTCCGATCAGCCATGGAGTCTGTGCAGGTGGGGATGGGGAAGGGGAGGGCAGGGGACGTGGCCTGCGAGGCCGGGGCCTTGGGGCCGCAAGCGGGGAGGCCTCCTCAGAGAGTTCCAGAGATTTGCCGGGTGTCTGTCCAGGCTGGGATCTCTAAGGAATGAGGGGGCTTGCGGGGCCACCCTGCCCACAGCAGCTGCTGCTCCCCAGGAGTTCAGCCACCCCGTGGAGAGCCTGGCCCTGACCGTGGAGGAGGTGGTACATGTGCGCCGCGTGCTGGTGAAGGCCGAGATGGAGAAGTTCGTCCAGGACAAGGAGCTCTTCAGCAGCCTGAAGCGGGGGAAGGTGAGGCGCCGGGCCAGGGGAGGGCCGGGGCGCTGCTGGGGCCAGCTGCACTCGAGCCAGGCCTTTCCTTCTAGGTTTGCTGCTGCTGCCGGGCCCGGTTCTCACTGTTCTCCTGGCCGCCCACCTGTCTCTTTTGCAAGAGGTGAGCCTCAAGTGGCCGCTGTGGCCACAAGGGAGTGGGGCAGGGGGGGCAGGGAGGTGCCCCAGAGCCCTGCAACTGGGGCAGTGTGTATCCCACACTAGGGCTGCAGGTGTTGAGTCGTTCAGTGCAGTGGGGGAGTGGAATTATTTTTCAGTCCAGGGGTCTCTTTTTTATACCTATGATGTTGTGAATTTTGAAATCCCAGCATCAGGCTCCTTTTCTTTTTCTTTCAAGATGGGGTCTCACTAAGCACTAAGTTGCCCAGGCTGGTCTTGAACTTGTGATCTTCCCACCTCAGCCTCCCAAGTAGCTGGGATTAAAGCACGTGAACTTGAAGTCTCCTTTCAGACAGTTTTCTCAGGGACCTGGGATGTAGCTGAGTGACAGAGCATGTGACTCATAGGTCCTGGGTGCGATCTATAGCACCACAAACACAGCAAAACACACACACACACACACACACACACACACACACACACACATACGCAGTGTTCTCCCAAAGCACAGTTCTCGGGGCGGAGCAGGCCAGGCTCCTGCTGAGTCCAGGCCTCTTTCTGTGGCCTCCTCGGCTCCCAAGCTTGGCCCTCAGCACACACTTGCATCCTCTTGGGGAATCTGGCTCTCAACCTGTGTGCTGACAGCAGTGGTGACAGTGCTGGGTGACACCGTTGGCGCTGCCAGCTTTGCCAGGGTGACATGTGCAGAGCGTGTCTTCTCACCCCGATTCCCCCAGCGCCTCCTTTCCCAGAGATCTACATGGGTGGGGTTGTTTGCTCACCTATGTGCTTTCTGGGAGGGTACGTGTCACAGCCTCGCCACTTCCCTTGGTGGCAGCCATTCTGGCAGGCTCCCAGAAGGTGGCAGTGCCAGCCAAAAGGAATGTTTAGAGCTGGAGTTGTAAGTGTTACTTTACCGGGGATGGAACTCGGGACCTTGGTCTTGCCAGGCAGGCACTTGTGCCGCTGCGCTATCTCCCCAGCCCCTTAAGTGTTATTTAAATAGCTAAGGAACTCCGACTTTTACCCAAGACACAGCAACAGGAGCCTGCAGCTGAACAAGCCAAACATCCAGGACCCAAAACATATGAAACAATGCTTTTCCACACTGGCATCAGCAGCCCTAGGAAGCAGACCAGGCGCCCATGCTGGCCTGGAGAGTGTCCGGGATGCATGCACAAGAGGCCAGGGTGCTCAGGCCCTCTGGGGAAGTTCCAAGGGACACTGAAGCACAGAGGACCTCGGAGACTGGCTCAGAGAAGCCTGCTGACCACTCTGCAGCATGATGAGAAGAAGCTAGTGGCTCAGGAGCCACCGCCCATAGGCGCACTGCCTCACGGCCTGGCTTGGGCTTTTTTCCTTTTTTCTCTTCTGTTTTGTGAGACAGGGTCTCGCTGTGCAGTGTAGGCTGGCTTGAAGCTTGCTGTGTGGCCCAGGTTGGCCTCAGACTCAGTGGTCCTCCCGCATCAGCCTCCCGAGTGCTGGGATCACAGGCGTCACTGCCTGTTCTGTAATAAAATGTCACCGAGCACAGTCCCACCCATTCGTTTGTTACCCTTTGAGCTCCACCTGAAATGTTTACTGTCTTACATCATAGAAGTTTCCGTACCCCTCCCAAAAGACTCACAGAAACAGAGCTCACACTTAGAAAGTGTTTGTTTCTAGTAGACACAGCCCAAGTGTCACAGTTCGCGGGGCATCAGGAGAACACACAGGAAGGTCCTGCCTCCCTAGAGCAGAGTCAACCCCAACCCCACACTGAGCATCCGTCCCAGGGAGGCCTGTGCTCATCAAAGCAAGACCTGAAACCCCGAGCCACTCCACTTTGTGCGTGTGACTCCTGAAAGGGGAAATCAATCTATAACCAGTTACTCGAGTATTAATCTCAATAATTGATAAAACTGCCCAGTGTGGTGGCACGTGTCTGTAATCCCAGGAGTTGCAGGTGGAGGCAGGTAGATTTCAGCAAGTTCAAGGCCAGCCTGAACTAATAGGGTACTCAAAAAACAAAGCCCAAAATACTGTAAAATGAAAAATAGTTCGAACAATACCTCGTTTCCCTTTTCAAGTATTATGCACGTTTTGTTAGCATCGGCTTAGACTAGTTTGCAGGGTCGAGGCTGTATTGTCAACAGAGGTCATCCCTGTGGTTGGGCAGTCTGAATCGTACCTAACATAACATTGGAAGTTTTACAGGAAGGCATTGACTTTTGAAATAGAGCTTAGGATTGATAAACGCTCCTCGATGCTTAGAACGGAGCTCTGCCTCAAGGGCTTCCCGCTCCCGTGGTGGGAGCATCTGGTGACACCAGGCCACACTTTCTGGGGAGCTGAGAGGCAGAGGGGCAGTGGATTGAAGCGAACACAAAAGAAAGATTCTGCAGTGGAATCAAGGGCCAATGGGGGCTGTGCCTGGCCCCCAGCTGGCCAGAGGGTGCCGCAGCAGCCTCCTCCTCCTCCTCCTCCTCCCCCTCCTCCCCACTGATGCCACCCCCTTTCCCTTCCAGAGCAGTCTGCACTTCCTGTAGCATAAAGGTGAGCTCGCGTGCGGGGCTTCAATCTGCGAGTGGAGACGGGCATTCCGCGCTTTCCTGCAGCATGCGCTGCGCCCACCGGGCCCTGCTGCATGTACAGCCCCCACCAGGCCCCTTAGCTGTGCCTTTCTCCAGAACCTGTCTTTTTCTTTTTTGTCTTTTTGAGACAGGATCTTGCTATGCAGTTCAGGCTGGCCTTGAGCTCACTTTTGTAGCCCAGGCTGGTCTCAAACTCGCACCGATCCTCCTGCCTCCGCCTCCCAAGTGCTGGGATTACAGGCATGTGCCACTATGCCCGGCTTTAAAAATGTTTTCAGCCGGGGCTTCTTTATAACTTACCCTGACAGTGGAGAAATGCTAACCCTTTCATGGTATAAAAAACCAGTTTCCTCCCCTAAAAGTTCTCACCTAGTTGAGCAGAAAGGGAAACCTAGTTGCGGGAGGAAGGGGACTGGGTCATGAGCAGCACGGGCCAGCGCGGGTTTGTACCTGGTCCACCCTGGCCTCGGTCCAACCTCCCTCTGTACTGCAGATGAAGATGCCTTCTAAGAAGTGTGCTCACATCCCTGTCTACGCTCTGGGCTTTGAGAGTCCTCAGAGGATGCCCACGCCCACGGCCACGGCCACGCCTTCGCAGAGGAGAGAGGTCTTCCAGTGTGTGGCTCTGCCTTGTTGTGGGAGCCAGGCGGTTGGGTGGGTCTGGGCCGGGCCTGTAGGAGAGGAGAGACTTGGGCTGGGCCCCTGCGGGAAGGAGTAGGCAGGCCAGCAACCCAGGATAAGCTCCTGGAGCAGCCTGCGACCTGACCCTAGGGGGAGGTGCACCTGGAGAGGTCCTTGTCCAAGTCCTGGGAGTGCAGGGCGAGGCGAGGGGCAGCTGTGGACCAGAGGCCCCCGGACGTTGGTGTTCAGGAGGGGCAGGACTGGTGGGGTCTCAGCCCTCATGGTTGGCTCCTTGCCCCCACCCCAGGTCCCTGCAGGGACCTCGGTGGCGAAGCGTAGAAGAGGAGTTCCCACACATCTATGCTCACGGCTGCGTCCTGAAGGACGTCTGCAGCGACTGCACCAGCTTCGTGGCTGACGTCATCCGCTCCAGCCGCAGGAGCGTGGACGCCCTCAACGCCACGCCACGCCGCAGCCGCCAGACCCAGTCCCTGTACCTCCCTGACACCAAGACTCTGGATTTCCAGTGACTACGGCCCCAGGCAGCCAGGCCTGCGCATGTACATATATACATAGACAGACGCCTTTCTATAATATATGCACACAACCTATATATTTATATGTTTTCTTGCCCTACTGCTCATTTGGAAGGTAGATTCACTGCAGCCGCCGGCCCCCGGCCCCCCCCCCTCCCCCCCCGGGAGGCTGGGCTTTTCCCTGAAGCGTGGGGCAGGGGATTCCAGACCCTGGATCTCCAGCAGACCCTGCCCAGGCCCCCGTTCTATCCAGGTCAGACCACATGGCCACTTCCCCTTCCTGGGTCCAGGTTGGGTTGGGGAACCTGCCTGCCTCCACCTTTGTGCAGGGGCCTAAGGCATGTGGAAGCCTCTGGGTGAGTGGCACTCTGTGGGAGGTGTCCTGGGTCACCATCTGAGGGTAGAGGCTGAGCCTGGCCCTGTCCCTGCCCAGCACGGCCCTGCCATGCTGCCCCTGCAGGCCCTCCCATGCACTGGTGCTATCCTTCTCGCCCACTGCAGGCCAGAAGGCCTAGGGATACCAGGTGGCATTGCTCTGTAAAGTCACGCCCGCAGCCATGTGAGCCTAATAAAGATGATCTCCTGGTGACCAGCTGGGGACAAAGCTGTGGTGGGAAGCTGAGGCAGGAGGATCCCACGTTCTCTGAAGCTGAGGCTCAGCTCTGAGGGCCTGTCTGTGCCCAGGGCCAGAAAAGGCCCATCAAATGTGGCATCCAAACCCACTCCTGTCTACAAAGCCCGGGTCAGGCTACTTGGTGAGCAAAGGCAGGAAGATGCAAGTTTGAAGCTTGTCTGGGGAACTTACCAAGACTCTGCTTTAAAATAAAACTTAGCACCAGGGAAATAGCTCAGAATAAGCGCTTATCTGGCAAGGACAAGGTCCTGATTTCAATCCCCGGTACTGCAAAAATAAATAAACAAACAAACAAATAAATAAAACTATAAGAAGGGTTAGGGACATAGCTCAGCAGCAGAGTTTTGTCTAGTGTGCGGGAAACCCTGAGTTCAACCTCCAGCACCACACATCCACACAGAGGCCCCGGGCAGCCTCTCTGCCAGCTCTGTAGCCCCAGTTATGGTCAGGGTTGCGTGCACAGTCGCTTAGGGTTGCCTGCTACTTCTGGCTGCACCCGCTGGCCTGGGTCCCCTTGTGGGCTGGTTTCTCAGTCCCCTAGTCCTGCCCTTGCCGGTGTGCCCAGAAGGCTGCAGGCCATGGGTGGCCCCAGCACCGCACACCCTACAGCTCACATGCACCACAAGGAGTGCTCTAGCATCACTCCTAGCAGGTGAGGAAACCAAGGCTGAGTACATGATGTTAGCTCCAGACTCCACGCTGGCCTGGGATGGAAGCCCCCAGGCACAAGTCTTCTCTGTCCGTGGGAATGAATACTCTTAGCTGCTGGAGTCCAGTAAATTCAATCACACAACATTAGAGAGCCGGGCGTGGTGGCGCATGCCTGTAATCCCAGCACTTGGGAGGCTGAGTCAGGAGGATCAGTGTGAGTTCGAGACCAGCCTGGGCTACAAAAGTGAGCTCAAGGCCAGCCTGAACTGCACAGCGAGACCCTGTCTCAAAAAGACAAAACAAACAAACAAACATTAGAGCAGCTAATAAAAGTATCCAGCTCCCACTGCTTGTTTTTTTTTTTTTTTTTTATTCTTGAAAGTTTATTTATTTAATTATGTTATGGCCGGCTCAGCCTGTCTTGGGGGTGTGGCTGGCGCAGCCTGTGGTGTTGGGGAATCGAACCGCAGCCTATGTGGTTACCTAAGCAGGCTCTTTAGACCACTGAGCTATCTTGCCAGCCCATTTTTTTTTCTTTTTTCTCTTTCTTTCTTTTTTATTTTAAGGAAGGGTCTACAGGGTGTTCAGAGTTTCACTACTAGATTGGACTCATAGTGATCCACCTATTTATAGCCTCCCAAGAGCTGGGTGTTGTATGTTGTGAGCTGGTGCCGAAAGAAACGACACTGAGAAGACCCGATGAATATGCCTCAGGGGACTCACTGAGATTTGTCTCTCTCCAAGTGAGCCCAGAGCTGCAGAAACAGCTCATTTTTATTGAGGGCTAGAAGCAGGCTACAGAATATGCGAAACTACTTTACAGATTACAAATCACTATGTCTTCTACGATTTGCCTAACATGAGGTTCACACAGCTGCTAACATAACCAAGGAGTAGGGGAGGAGACAACCATTAACATCCCAAACAAGAGGGCAATAAACAGGGCGCCAGCAAGAGAAGCTACTATCTGGAGTCATAAATCCCAGCTTTCCGGGACCTACAGCAGACAGCAGCCCTGCCTGGGCTCTGTTTCTTGTTTCCTACTTTTCGGGATATCAGTTGGGCTTCTCTCATATTACTATAGCTGGGATTATAGACAAGTGTCTCAATCGCTGTCTCAGCATGCCCTGCAGTTGGGGACAGCATGGCAGGCCTGGGGATCGAACCCCAGCCCTTGTGCCTGCTTATAGGTGCTTTAATCCTTCAAACTATTTGGCTGGCCCTACTGCTTGCTTAAACAGACGGCTTATTGTGTTTTTATTCCCGTTTAAAAATAACCAGGGAGGGCTGGGGAGATAGCTCCATGGCACAAGTGCCTGCCTGGCAAGTGCAAGGTCATGAATTTGAACCCCGGTCTCGCCAAAAAAAAAAAAAAGAAAAAGAAAAAGAAAAAAGAAAAAAAATAACCAGGGGCCAGTGAGATGGTTCAGCGGTCTAAAGTACCTGCTTAGGAAAGCTCAGGCAACCGTATGGACCGTGGATCCTTCCCTGGCACCCCATGCTGCACTAGCCCCATCCCCAGGGCAGGCTGAGCCAGTCATAAAAAAATAAATAAATAAAAATAACCAGATGCGCACCTGTCATCCTAGCGCTCTAGGAGGCTAAGGCAGGAGAATCACAAGCTGAATACCTGTCTGGGAAGCTTAGTAACTTAATGAGACTGTCTCAAAAAACTATTTTAGGGCTGGGGAGGTAGCTCAGCAGCATAAGCACCTGTCTGTCAAGTGCAAGGTCCTGCGTTTGATCCCCCATACTGAAAAAAAAATAGAATAGATAGAGACCTGGGAGATAGCTCCAGGGCACAAGTGCCTGCCTGGCAAGTGCAAGGACCTGAGTTCGATCCCCAGTTCTGCCATCAATCAATCAATCAAACACTTTAAAAAGGGCCAGGGAAGTAGCACAGGGCAAAGGCACCTACATCCTCAGGTGCTGCACCAAAAATAAAGGGGGTTGGTCAGGAATCGCCTGTCACACACTCAGCAATAAAAGTTTTGTCTGTGCAGCAGTCTTACGGGCAGACACCGCAGGACGCCAAATACCACTGCCATTAGCTTCTGGAGCTCAAGGAGCAGAAGCTGGCCCTGGACAACACGTTTGTCCAGCCCACGCTGCCAAAGCAGTGAGGCCCGGGTCTGAGCCCCACACTTGGCCATGGATGCCTACAGCCAGCAGTGAGTGCATGCCCCTCCACAGGGAGCGCCCCACGCAGCTGCTTCCCCAGGCTGCTTGGCAGGCACACCGCAAGGCCAAGGCGGGCACTCTCTCTGGCATCTCCCTGGGCTCTGAGCGGCGCCAGCCTCGCCTCTTTCCCCCAGCTCCACGCAGGAGCTGCAGATTTAGTGGCTGAAACAGCCGCAGCCCAATCTAGACAGACAGCTCTCCTTGTTGAGGACGGCTGCAGCGAACCCGGAGAAACTTGCACGTTCGCGTGTCCCCCACAGTGTGTACTGCCTGCCGGGGAAGGGAAGATTTCCAGGCAGAGGCCTTGAGGACTCTGGATTCTGTCCTCCAGCCAGGGAACAGGCCTGTGTAGACTGGTCAGACAGCTACCAAGGGGGTAGGTACAGACCAGAAGCCAACAGCTAGCTTGCTTGTGAACAGGTCGGACAGCTGAGTGGGTGTTGAGCGCCAGCCGTGACGGACCTCATGATGCTGGCCAGCCACACGTACCATTTCCTAAGGAGCAGAGCCTAGGCTCCTGGGCCAGGGAGGGGGAGGTGAGGCTCAGGGACCAGAGCAGCCAGGAGACAGCCTGTGACCCTGCCCTACCTCGCCCCCATCTCGGGCCTGGCGGGTGCTGAACCTAACCTGCAGTCTGGACGCACAGATCCGACTCAAGCCCAGGTCCTCTGCGCCCCGGAGCCTGGCTTAGCCCCACAGTAGGCCATCCCATAAGCTAGGCTTCTCCTCACCCCTACACCAGCTCGTCTTGCTCTTAGCCCTTGCAGCTCTCAACCCTGGCTGCTCCTGGAATGTCTTTTCTAAACAGCTGACCGGCAACTCAGTTGGGGGAGGTGTCTTTACACCTTTATTTTAAAGCTCTCTCTGGAATATTACAGTGCACAGTAAAGCGGCAAACCTCTATCTCGGGACAGATTCCCACACCTAAACGCTCAAGAATTGCAACTCCCAGGACCTACTCTTGAGATTTGGGGGAGAGGGGTGCCCAGCAACCAGCAGTTTGGAGAAGGTCCTAAGTTTGGGGAGGGGGGTGTTTCTGGTGTTTTTTTTTTTTTTTCCTGTAGGGCCTCGCTATGAAGCCCTGGGTGCCTTGATCATCCCGCCTCAGCCTCCCAAGTGGGCTAACAGCCCGATCTTATTTTATTAAGGAGAAAACTGCCTGTGCACTCCGCTTCCTTCCCAGGCCCTAACCTGCAAGGTCTCTTAAAACCAGGGTCTGGGGCACGGGTGCAGACGGCTCCGTGCCACTCCGCCCGCCACCCCTGTCACAGCTCGTCAGCTGCGACCTACGCGGGCCGAAAACCCCAGAAAAACACGTCACTGCAGCCAGCCAGGGGCGCTCAACTCTCGCGGGAGGCGCCAGGACCTTCTTTGACGCCACAGGCAACGGACAGGAAGTTCCGGAGGGCCGCAGCACGCAGACGCGACACGCCAGCCTTGGCCAGTGCGCCGTCAGTGCGCAGGCGCGCCAGCAGCGGGCTTTCTAGTTTTCCTTCTCCCTCAAGACGTCAGGCGTCGGGTCTTATGTCGCGCCGGGCCCTCCGGAGGTTGAGGGGGGAACAGCGTGGCCAGGAGCCCCTCGGGCCCGGCGCCCTGCAGTTTGTCTTCCGTGATGACGATGACGCGGAAGAAGGACCAAAGCGGGGCCCGGGGGTCCGGCTCCCCGGAGGCACAGGGAAGGAGGGCGTCCAAGTCAACAACCGGTTCGAGCTGGTGAGGAGCGGCGCTACCTAAGGGAGAGGGCCGGGCCGGGCCGGGCCGTGGGGGCCGAGAAGCGCCGGGTGGGCGTAAAGTTGAGTCTGTACTGCGGAGGAGTGGGCGGGGTCGTGATGTCAGGGGCGAGGTGTGGAAGCCCCGCCTGCGCGCAGTGGGGCGGGGCCATGACGCACGGGGGCGGGGACTCGGCGGCGTGGGTGGGGCCGTGTTGCCCAGGGGCGGAGCTAAAGCGCCAGCCTGGCCGCCGTCTGCGGGCCGAGGTTGCGCGGCTGCGCTGCCCCGAGGAGGGCTGGTCGTGCAGCGGGTGGGCGGGCCTTAGTGGTGTGGGTGGAGCTGTGGCTTCCCAGGGCTGAGGCGCGAGGCTGCCCTGTCAACGGGCTGGGGGGTGCTGTTCGCGTAGGGGAGGGCAGGGTCGTGACCTGGGCGAGCGGGGACGCTGTCTAGGACCTCGTGAGGAGCTGGTCCCGCAGTCGAGAGGGCCATGACCGGGGCGAGGCGGAGGCGCGGGCCCAGGAGCGCTCAGCCGGCTGGGTGGTTGGGGTGGCACTGCGGCGGAAAGCGTGGGACCGTGACGTCAAGGGCGGAGTGTCAGTGGGGGCGTGGCCTCGGTGTTTGGGGGTGGAAACTGCTCTGGGGCTGCGGGAGGGGACCTGCCTTGCTGCGGGGAGGACGGAGCGGTTGCCTAGGGCGGGGCGGAGGGAGGGAGTGATGGGCTGGGCTGCGGTCCGGAAACGGGATCGACGGCACGGGGGCGGGGCGGAGGGACTGCGCTGCCGTGGAGACGGGATGTCTAGGGGCAGGGTACAGAGCGGGTCGGGGTGCGGTTAAGTTGGGTGGGGCCGCCGTGGAGGGCGGGCTCCGCCTCTCCAGGATTTGGGGTCCTCTAAGTCTAGAGTTCGTAGGGCCTCCCAACACCTCGGCTACCCAGGATACCGTGGTTTGTTCATCACTCACTTTGGGGGTCTGACATAGGGAAGAACTCGTTAAATGTTCTCCTGAGCACGGCCGCCACCTGTAGGTTCACGTGCGGATGAGCTGAGTTGAGCTTCTTCAGCTTCAGCGTGTTCTCCTCACCTTGTATCCCCAGCCAGTGCTGCGGAGAGTAAGACTTCGATAGTTATCTGCTAAATAAATGAACGGATACTGATGGGTGTCAGAATTAGAGGAACTAAGATCTTGTGTAAGCTGCCACTCAGTGTTCCAGTCGGTACAGCATTGTGTCAGGTTATCAGGTTAAGGGATCCAAAGACTTTGGGGAGTGTGGGAATTACCCCAAGACACGTTGCTGTAGAGATTATTGACCTTTCCACTTAAGGTAAGAGACAGGTCTCACCCTGAAGGTGGGACTGAAATTCCTTCTTGGAGTTCACTATGTCTCCAGCCATCTCCTCTGACTCAGCCTGAAAGTGAACTCCAACCTCCTGTTTTTTCCTTTTTAACTTTTTTTTTTACAGAACCAGGGATTGAACTCAGGCCCTTGCGCTTACCAAGCAAGCGCTTATTCTACTAAGCTATCTCCCCAGCCCCTCCTTTTTACTTTTATCTTGGGAATTTTCAGAAACATACCACAATAAGGTAGTGCAACATACAACAATGTTTGAACAAGGTAGTTCAAAAACATGCAACAGTAAGTGTGTACGTGTCTTTAGGTTCCTATAATTACGGGCCCTGGTGAGCCCTTGTTTCTCTAATACTTTATTTCCTGTGCTTTGCAGTAGGGATTGAACCTAGGGCTCTGTGCGTGCTGAGCATGTGCTGCGGCTGGACTGTCTCTCCAACTGGCTGCATTCTGATAGGCTATTGTTATTACGAGCCCGGGCCTCCTTGCTGGTAGCACGTGGATTTGTGGATCGGCTCAGTGTCCGTCTCCTCTTAGGTATCTCCATGCGTGCGGACACTGAATCACCTTACTGCCTCTACCCTGAGCTGCTGGGGAACGTCCTCCTTACCTTTGTTGAAGGTTTCTGTTCTTCCTGTGGCCCAGGCCAGCCTCCTCGAGGGTATCTCTGGTCTCTTGACGCTGGATGTAGACCAGGGGAAGTCCTGTGTGGGTCCGGGTATGGAGAGTGTGGCCCTCCTCTGGGCTCTGTCGCTGTGTGTTCCTCCACATGTCTGCTCTGAACACAGCCTGGTCGCAGCCCTTCTTTCTGACAGTCTCCAGGGGCCCAGGTTTGCCTGATCTTCCCGTATGTCTCTTTCTCTTTCACAAAATCTTTCGAAGTTTGCCCTTGTGCTCCAACCATCCTGACTAGCCTGCTGTCCCCTCCCTGCTGTTCCCTTTGTCTGGGTGACAGATAAGAGGTCCACTCAGCTCAACTCACCTCATTTCATTGTTTTGTTTTCTGTTCTGAGACAGTATCTTGCTATGCAGTTTAGGCTGGCATTGAACTCATATACACACCTCAGCTTTTTTTTTTTTTTTTTTTGTACTGGGGATTGAACTCTCATTAAAACTATAGTTGCCCCACTAATAGGTTTTACAGAGGTACAGTAAAGAGCTAGGAAAGATCAAAGAAGCCCTTATTAACTCCGAAGACACTGAGAGGATCGAGGGCAGATGGGTCAGGTAGGTCCTCCCGCCTGAGACAAAGGAAGCTGGGGCTTTGATGGACTTTTGCTAGGGGCAGAATTTGAGAGGGATGTTCAGAAGAGCTGATTGGGCTCTTCCCCGAGGCAGCGGGAAAGGTGAAAGGAAATTTTACCCTGGCCTGAGTTGGAGAAGAAGGGGGAAGTGGTCTGTGGGAGGAAAAACTATTGCGTTAAGGGCTTCAGCCATGTTAGGGGACGACCATAATGATTCAGCAGTTTATACTCGGGCCAGAACCTGTCTCCCACAGTTGGATTGCTTTTGTTCCAGTCTTTTTCATTTTTCCATTATTCTGGCAGTTGCCATCATATATTATAAGTAACTTGTTTATCCATTTTATTTTGTATCAGTCGGGGTATAAACTTCCTGAAGTGATACTTTCTGTTCACTAATGTACTCTAGCAGCAGTTGTTGAAGGTTTCTGTGTTCTTCCTGTAGCCCAGGCCAGCCCCTCGAGGGCACCTCTGATCTCTTGATGCTGGATGTAGCCCAGGGGAAGTCTGTGTGGCTCCAGGTGCATGGAGAGTGTGGCCCTGCCTGCTTCCGTTCTTGAGACAAATGGTTGTGGTCAGCTGTCTACTGGTACATGGGTGAGCGCTACAGTCAGCGTGGCCCAGGCTTGAATCCTTAAATCTCTTTGTAAATGAGAGCGTGGACAGCTTACTGGTTCTAAGCTTGGGCAGTTCTCGTGTACTTGTGTGTTGTCCTAAGGGTTGAATGAATGTAGGTGTGTAGCCTTCAGCACAGGCCAGCATTCGACAAATATGGATGTTATCCGATGTTGAAAACTAAAAGAAACAAAAGAACATCCCAGAAATATGCAACCCTGTGTCGTTTATCAGGACCATGTTTAGGGGCTGATGGTGCCCTCGTAGGGAGAAGGAGGCAGGGCACAGACTGGCCTGGCGTCCCTCCTCATGTTCCCATCATATTCTGCTGCTGGGTGAGTTTCTTTGGCTTTAAGTTAAAAATCATCTTTATCATTTTTGTGGGAGGGGTTTTTAAAAATGAATTCATTAGCCAGACATGATATCAGGTGCTTGGAATCCTAGCTACTCAGGAGGCTGAGATAGGAGGAGGATCTCTTGTTAGAGACCAGCCTAGGTAATTATTTTATTTTATTTTATTTATTTATTTTAACAGCCGACTCAGCCTGCCCTAGGGGTGGGGCTGGCGCAGCGTGTGGTGCCGGGGATCAAACTGCAGTCCCTGCAGTTGCCTAAGCTTGCCTAAGTAGGTGCTTTAGACCACTGAACCACCTCGCCGGTACTAGGTGATTTAACAAGCCTAAGTAATTTAACAAGACCCTGTCTTAAAATTTAAAAAACAAAAAGGAGTGGGGATGTAGCTTAGAGGCAGAGCACTTCCTGAGCAGTGTACTGGGTTCAATCCTCAGTACCATTAAAAAAAAAAATATTGACATATAATAAAGAGCCAGGGAGATAGCTCACTGGAATAAGTGCTTGCCTGGCCAACACAGGGTCCTGAGTTTGATCCCTGGTACCACACACACACACACACACACACACACACACACAAAAGTAATGAGGTGTGCCAATTTTAAGCATTTGTCCGAGTTGTTTTTTTTTCCCAGTACCTGGGATTGAACTGAGGAACCTGCGCTTGCCAGGCAAGCGCTTATTCTACTGAGCTATCTCTCTGGCCCTTGTCTGAGTTTTGACAAAGGAGTACACTGGTGCAAGTACCTCCACCAGTTCCAGGAGACCTCCCCGTGTGTGGTCATGTGTGCTCTTGGGCTCCATATGAATGGGATCACTCAGAATGTGCTTTTAGTTGTCCGGCCTCTTGCTAGTCATGTGCCTTTTGTTTTTGAGGTAGGGACTTAGTAGGTCTCTAAGTTATCTGTCTGCCCAGGCTGGTCTTTTTTTTTTTTTTTTTTTTTTTTTTTTTTTTTTTTTTTTTGGTCTTTTTGAGACGGTCTCACTATGCAATTCAGGCTGACCTTGAGCTCGCTTTTGTAGCCCAAGCTGGTCTCAAACTTGCACGATCCTCCTGCCTCAGCCTCCTAAGTGCTGGGATTATAGATGTGTGCCACCACGCCGGGCTCAGGCAGGTTTTTAACATGTGGTCCGTCCTCTTGCCTCCACGGCTCAATGCTGGGACGGCAGGCCTGAGATGCCACACCTGGCTCTCATTTGGTTTTCTGTGTGTTCAGTTTTGAGACAGGGTCTCACTGTGTAGCTCAGGGTGACCTTGCGTTTACTGTGAGCCTCTTCAGCCTCCTGAGTGCTGGGATCACAGGCAAGTGCCACCACGCCCAGCCCCTTTTGGTTTTGGTTTGCATCTCCAAGTAACCATGCGACTCTCTCTCACATGCTTATGAGCCATTTCTTCTCATGAATTTCCTGTTCACTTGCAGCTCTATTTCTGATCCATGCACACATTCACGTCAAGCCTGAGGTCCTGTCTAGGACTCCAGTCCGCAGAGCTCGCTTCCGCACTTGCAGTGACTCGCCAAGGTTGCTGCCTGCTAGTTGACCTGCTCTTCTCTTACGCTGAAGGAAGAGAGCCGTGTTCCTGGCACCCGGAAGGAAGCACCGGGTGCAGGATCCAACTAGAGAGGCAGACACACGGCGTGTGGGTTGGGGTGCAGGTGACAGAATGTCCAGTTAGCACAGAAACCTCATCGAGCAACACTGGACCAGACTGTCCTGGCTTCGTAATCCTCCTCAGTGCCTTACAGCCTGCTTGCGTCTCAACTGGTGGACACCGTGTCTGGGAATGTAAACCTCTCTAGGTTTAGGAGCAGAGGACTGCTCAAGCCTTACGGCGTTGCTCAGCCTGCAGTGTGGCACAGCAGGTTTTCTAGGGTGGCTGTGGACATTGAGTTCCTCATGTAGCTGAAGGTAACTAGCTGGGAGCAGTGGCCCCAGGCAGGCAGAAAGGTGTGGAGCTGGTCACCTTTGATGCTGCAGGGTTGTGTCACCCAGGAGAAATCAGAGGGGCTTGGCTATCCCTCAGATGCAAGTGTTGTAGCTGCCTGGTGCGCACACCCTGGGGCAGCTGATTCCAGTCAAAGCATGAAGCTAGCCGTGAGTTACTGAGAGGGTCTCCAAGCGGGGTGTCAGGTACCCCGAGGCTGTTTCTCTGTTACCCTTGGCTCACTCTTCTCTGTCTTTCTCCTCTTCGTGGCCCCGGAGGAGCAGGCTTTCAGTACATTTCCCGCCCAAACCTTAACAGCAGTTGAGCCACTAGTGCTTGCAGTTTTAATCTCCTGGGGCAAACCTGGGCCAGCAGCACCTCGAGCCCATCCAGCACAGCTTGTGGGATCTGTAGGCTCCTTTTCTGCAGCTGGACCAGATCCAGCTGACTTTTTCGACTTTCCCAGATTCATGCTC
Organism: Capromys pilorides; assembly: GCA_004027915.1. Classification (NCBI taxonomy): domain Eukaryota; kingdom Metazoa; phylum Chordata; class Mammalia; order Rodentia; family Capromyidae; genus Capromys; species Capromys pilorides. The sequence continues at coordinate 11,009 of PVKN010000689.1, read as the reverse complement.
CCAACGGGAGGCCCAGAAAGGGCCAGGACTTGTACTACGGCCCTCAGGCTCTCAGGTGTCCTCTGGCAAAGCCCTCCACGAGCTCTGGTAGGAAGAGGTCCCCTGGCAAGTCCTGCAGAGCCGCAGCAGCCTAGTCCTTGACCCTCAGCGGGCTCTGGGGGCTGGCTGCGGGCGTGTGGTGGGGGCCCATGCTCATCCTGGTGAGTCTGAGGCCAATGATCCTGAGGAAACCAGGGCTGGATGAGGTGGCCCGGGTTCTTAGCCTCCCAGGAAAACAGGCAGCAGCTCCTTTTCACATTTTCTTGTCTTTTTTATAGGGTGGTATTTTTACTGTAGTTTTTATTTTATTTATTTATTTGTTTATCCTTTCATTCATTTATTTATTTTGTGGCTGGCTCAGCCTGCCCTGGTGGTGGGGCTGGCGCAGCATGTGGTGCCAGGGATCAAGCTGCAGTCCCTGCGGTTGCCTCAGCTTGCCTAAGGAGGCGCTTTAGACCACTCAGCTATCTCGCTGGTCCCTTTATTGTAGTTTTTTAATTTTTTTTGTTTTTTTCCGGGACCGGGGTTCAAAGTCACGACCTTGCACTTGCCAGGCAGGCACTTGTGCCACGGAGCTATCTCCCCAGCCCCTGCAGTTTTTTTTTTTTTTTTTTTTTAATCTTTTATTTATTTATTTGGTACAGGGTCTTGCTACCAGCTTGGACTCCTAGTGGTCCTCCTGTCTCAATCCTCCCAGTGCTGGGATTGCAGGCATGTGCCACCAGGCCCAGTTTTGGGGCCAGCATGGCGTGCAGTACTGGGGATTGAACTCATACCCTTGGGCTTGCCAGGTAGGCACTTAGACTGCTGAGCTATCTCTCCAGCCCCATATTGCAAGTTCTATATATGAGTAAGTCTTGTGTTAGATATAGATATGAATATTTTCTTCCCGTAAATATGCCAAATAAAAGTGAATTAAGAGCTAGATAACATTTCCTTTGTACATTAAGTTATACTATAGTAGAAAAATGTTTCTAAGCCAGCCATTAATCTTGCATCATCCCATACAGCACAGTTTTCCCCCACATCTGCAGAGTTTGTGGAGCAGCTCGTGGCCCCCTCTGACACTGGCTTTAACTTCAAGGGTTCTCCAGCACTATTCTCTAGGTTTAGTAATCTGCTGAAAGGATTCACAAAACTCACTGAAAGCTCTCAGGCTCCGTATGGCTTTTTACTTGGGAAATTTCACATTGAAGTCAGCTCTGGGAAGAGGAGCCTGAGAGCTGGAGGTGAGCCCCAGAGCTAGCGCTCCGCTGTGCCATCCCTGCCGAGGCGCGGCTCCTGGGGTCCCCTGTGCCGTCCCTGCCAAGGCGCGGCTCCTGGGGTCCCCTGTGCCGTCCCTGCCAAGGCGCGGCTCCTGGGGTCCAGCTGTCCTGTCCCTGCCAAGGCGCGGCTCCTGGGGTCCAGCTGTCCTGTCCCTGCCAAGGCGCGGCTCCTGGGGTCCCCTGTGCCGTCCCTGCCAAGGCGCGGCTCCTGGGGTCCAGCTGTCCTGTCCCTGCCAAGGCGCGGCTCCTGGGGTCCCCTGTGCCGTCCCTGCCAAGGCGCGGCTCCTGGTGTCCAGCTGTTCTGTCCCTCCAAAGGTGCGACTCTCCTGGTTTCCACATGTCCATGCTTTTGTTTTGGGGGACGAGTGCCTGCTTATGTAAGTGCACTATTAACAGAGTAAATGGACCACCTGGCTTGTATTTGTTCTTTTTTTAATTATTATTATGACTGGCTTAGCCTGCTCTGGGGGTGGTGCTGGTGCAGCTTGTGGTGCAGGGGATCGAACCGCAATCCCTGTGGTTGCCTAAGCTTTCCCAAGCAGGCACTTTAGACCGTTAAGCCATCTTGCCAGCACTTGTTCTTAAACTTGGACATTTGTCTGTGACAAAAGTCCTGGTCCTGGAGCTTGCCACACTCTGTGTCCATCTTTCTTTTCACACTTGCATCTGCAGTATGACTTGCACATTTTGCCCTGCTGTAGGTCTATGCAGAATTCTCTCCTGTTTCTTCTTAAATGATTTAATTTTTTCCCCATGCATCTTTAGTCCGTATTTCTGTTTGTGCTGGAGGGAACTTGGAGGAGAGTGTGGCTTATTGATAGACCAGGAGCCCTGCAATCAGCAGCCATGCTCGTGGTTGTGGTGGACTCAGTTGCCTGCAGAATGTGGGTGGCAGTGATGGCCTGATGGTCCCTGGTTTCTTACCATGATGTCTTATGAATTTCTGAAACTTCTGATTTTATTTTGTTAGTGGTGCTAACATCAAACCCAGGGCGTAACACATGCTAGGCAAGCACTCTGCTGCTAACTAGACCCAGGCCTTCTGAAGAAGTTTTATTCAAGAACACCTTTGATTCAGGCAGTCTACAATTTTTTATAACTGACATGTGGAAATAAGACAATAAAAGTGTCTTTTGGGGCTGGCAAGATAGCAGACTAAAGCACCAGCTTAGGCAAGCTCAGGAACCGTGTGGTTCTATCCCAGGCACCACCTGCTGTGCCAACCCCACCCCCAGGGCTAAGCCGGCCACAGAGTCCAGGCATAGCGGCCTACAGCTGTAATCCCAGCGCTGGGGAGGCTGAAAACAGGAGGATCCCTGAGTCCAAGCTGCACAGTGAGACCCCGTAACAACCCGAACAGTACAGTACAGTATGTACAAGCCCCTGGATTTGATCTCCAGCACCCCTTAGAAGAGAAGTCTTTTTCCTTGTTCCTGGATAATCAGCCAGCTCTCAGTCGGCAGAGCTGCAGACCACGGGAGCAGCTGCTTCCTCATTTCACATCCAGGCCTGTGAGATAGTAGGGTCTCACAAACCTGTTGAGAGAAGCGTATATTGGCAGGTCACTCGGAGGGCAGTTTGGCAATGGCCTGAGTGACCGGGGAGTTTCTCTTCAGGAATGTAGTGGAAGGCCATCCCTCTGGCTCCATCCAAGGACTTGTTCTGAAGGTTTTGTTTCGTTTTGTTTTTTTTCAGGACTGGGGTTCAAACTCACGACCTTGCACTTGCCAGGCAGGCACTTGTGCCGTAGAGCTACGCTGCCCCCTTAGGTTTTGACACTATAATTGAGGATGAAATTTTGAAAGTAAAGTGCCCAACAATAGAGATTGATGATTGGCTTCCAGAGCATTCGTGCAGTGTCAGGCTGTGGGCCTCCCTGTTTGTGGGCTCCACACCTGCAGATCCCACCAGCCGAGAATTGAAGGTGTTGGGGAGAAACCATGTTAGTACCGAACAGGTAGAGACAGACTGCCTGCCTGCCTGCCTGCCTGCCTGCCTGCCTGCCTGCCTTCTTTCCTCCCTCCCTCCCTCCCTCCCTCCCTCCCTTCCTTCCTTCCTTTTGAGATAGGGTCTCGTTATGCAGGTCAGGGTGCCCTTGAGCTCACTTTGTAGCCCTGGCTGGTCTTGAACTCACAACGATCCTCCTGCCTCCGATCCTCCTGCCTCCGATCCTCCTGCCTCCACCTCCCAAGTGCTCGGCTTACAGGTGTGCGCAGGCTTCAGACTTTAATGGTCGTCAGCCCCTAAACACTAGACTGTAACAGCTGTGTAGCTGGCCTTCCCGTTGTGCTGGGTGTTAGGAGTGGATGGAGTTGGTTTCAGGTACTTGGAGGATGTTCAGCGTTCTCGCAGATGCTGTGGAGTTTCATCTAAGGGATGCGCGTGTTCATACACAGGGGCCCTGGTCCTGTGCGCTGTGCGGCCACTGAGGACGGTACCGTAGAGTACGAGTTCTTAGTATTGCAGGGGCCAGAGGCCATTTTCATAATGCTTTAAAGACTTTTTTTTTTTTTTTTTTTTGCGGGGCCAGGGTTCGAACTCAGAACATTGCACTTGCCAGGCAGGTACTTGTGCCACGGAGCTATCTCCCCGTCCCGACATTTTAAAAACTACATAAACATGCCTAAAAATTACTAGAACGTGTTAAATTGAAATATTTTCCTCTAGGGCCAGCGAGATGGCTCAACAGTCTAAAGTGCCTGCTTAGGCAAGCTTAGGCAACCTCAGGAACCGTGGTTTGATCCCCAGCACCGCATGCTGCGCCAGCCCCACCCCCAGGGCCAGCTGAGTTGGCCATAACATAAATAAATAAAATTAAATTTTTTAAAAAAAGAAATATTTTCCTCTAGTTTGGAGGGTTGTGTGTTTATCTCATTGAGTAGGATCTTGTATATTCAGGCTGGGCTTGAGCTCGCAGTGTTCCTTCTGTCTGAGCCTCCTGAATGCTGGGATTACAGGTGTGTGCTACCCTTCCTGGCTTTCTCTAGTATTTTTCAGAGAGTCTCTCTTTTGGTGGGTATACCCCTCAGCCTTTCCCCCTTCTTAGTTTTGAGGCAAGGTCTCACTAACTTGTTTCAAACTTGTAAATGTCTGCTTCAGCCTCCTGGGTAGTTGAGGTTGCAGGCGTACTGACTGAGGTCTTGTCATTCTTTTTTTGTTCGCTTGTTTGTTTTAGACAGGGTCTTGCTATGCAGTTCAGTTTGGCCTTGAACTCACTTTGCAGCCAAGGCTGTCCTCAAACTCACAATGGTCCTCCAGCCTTAGCTTTCCAAGTGCTGAGATGACAGGCGTGCACCACCACACCCAGTAGGCCTTGATTTTTTTCTTTTCTGTGGCCAGCTCAGCCCACGCTGGGGCCAGGGCAGTGGCACGGCATATGGTGCAAGGGATCAAACCTCGGTCCCGTGCACTTGCCTACGCCTGCCTAAGAAGTTGCTTTATACACTGAGCTCTCTCCCCAGCCCTCCAGGCCTTGTTTTTTTTTTTAGTCTTTTTGAGACAGAGTCTGGCTGTGCAGTTCAGGCTGGCCTTGAGCTCACTTTTGTAGCCCAGGCTGGTCTTGAACTCACACCAATCCTCCTGCCTCAGCCTCTGTCTGAGCCCCCTGAATGCTGGAATTACAGGTGTGCACCACCACACCCGGTGAAAATAGTTTTTAAAAATCAACATTGAATAATGAGATTTTCTTAGAGATAAATACTTAAAAACAACTCCTGCCAATCAATGCTTCCACTAAAGACCTGTAAAAGGAATTCTTCAGCCTAATGGAAAATGATGCCAGATAGAAACCTGGGTCTATGAAAAGAAATAGCAGAATGTAAGCAGTAGGTTAAATGTACAACCTGAGCCATCCACAGCGCAGCTGGGCCCGAGTGCACCTGCACAACTTAGCAAGACCTTGTCTCAAAATAAGAAAATAAAAAGATTGGGGAGCGTAGCTTAGTGGTAGAGTGCCACTGGCTTCCATCCCGGTACTAAAAAAAGAAAAGGAAAACTTCTTTTCCTAGTTTTAAATTTCTTTAAAAGATAGGTACTGGGGCTGAGGATGTAGCTCAGTAATGCAGCATCTACCTGGAAAATGCAAGGTCCTGAGTTCAATTCCCAGTACCAAAGGGGAAAGAAAAAAAGAAAAGGATACTTAATTTACTATTTAAAACAAAAATAATATATTAGAGAGTAGAGGCTGGGGAGATAGCTCCGTGGCACAAGTGCCTGCCTGGCAAGTGCAAGCTTGTGAGCAAATGCAAGGTCAGAAGTTTGATCCCTGGTCCCGCAAAAAAAAAAAAAAAAATTGAAAAGTAGATGTGGCGGCACATGCCTGTAATCCCAGCTCAAGGATAAGACAGGAGAATCCCCATGAGTTCAAGCTCAGCCTACACAGCAAAACAAGGCTGTGTCTCAAAAACCAGACAACATGGTGGCGCATGCCTGTAATCCCAGCACTTGGGAGGCCGAGGCAGGAGGATTGGTGTGAGTTTGAGACCAGCCTGGGCTACAAAAGTGAGCTCAAGGGGCCGGCGAGATGGTTCAGTGGTCTAAAGCGCCTGCTTAGGAAAGCTCAGGCAACTGCAGGGACTGCAGTTCGATCCCCGGCACCACATGCTGCGCCAGCCCCCACCACCAGGGCAGGCTGAGCCAGCCACAAAATAAATAAAATAAAGAAACAAACAAACACAACAAGCAAACAAATAAATAAATAAATAAATAAATAAATAAATAAATAAATAAATTAAAAAAAAAAAAAAAAAGTGAGCTCAAGGCCAGCCTGAACTGCACAGCCAGACTCTGTCTCAAAAAGACAAAAGGGTGGGGGGGCTGGGGAGATAGCTCCGTGGCATAAATGCCGTCTGGCAAGTGCAAGGTCGTGAGTTTGAACCCCGGTCTCAAAAAAAAAAAGACAACATAATAGTATGTTGGGTTTATGACAGGCCGTGAGGGGGAAGAAAATGGAAATCTAACGTTATCGGTGCAGGTTGTATTAATAAAAGGAGCTTTTTAGTTTGGTGTGGTAGCTCATCTAACCCCAGTACTTGAGAGGCCTCCCAAAGGACCATTGAATTTGAGGTCAGCCTGGGCTACTTAGTGAGTTCAAGGACAGCCTAGACCACATGGTAAGCACCAAACCAAAAAACTAACAAAACTTTATAAACCTTAGGATAATCACTAAAAATCTGAAGTAAATGTAGGGCTGGAGTGCAGCTCAGTGGTAGAGCGCTTGCCTAGCATGTGGAAGGCCATGGGTCGAAGACCGTGGTCACACACTGCACGGTAGGTGCGAGGGTTCTGTGCCTTTTCACACCTGCAGCTTTGGCGTCGTGCAGCAGGCCCTGGAGCTGCTCCTTTGCAGATGCTGAGAAGCAGTTACTGTTACAAGAACGTCTAGATGCGTGCGCCCTTTGCGTCCTCAGGCATTTGTCCAGGTGCATCTCGTCTGCAGCCCTTGGGCTAGTAAGCTTCTGACTAGCTGGCCGTTGGCACAGTTCCATTGCAGCGGTGGCAGGGCACAAGCAAGGCCAGGGTAGGCGGCCGTGGTGCAGGGACAATGCCGTGGGGAGGGCCCGGGGCACGCAGTGCTCACTGCCTCCTGTGTGTCAGTCGTGAGGCAGCGCATGCAGCCTGAGTAGTAAAAGGCAAGACTGATAATAGCATCTGGGCCGTGTGTGTGCCTGTGAAGATGGGCATTGGCCGATTCTCACCAGACATGTAAGCTTTATTTAATCATTAAGCTTTGGCTTGTATTATAGCATAAAACAACTTAGTAAGCTAAAAGATAAGGGAAGTTTTGTTTCTTATGTATGCTAACCATGTATGCTTCGTGGGGAGGGGACTAGGGATTAAACCCAGGGCCTTGGCATTGAGCTACAGGCCCACCCCCTTTTATTGTTTTTTATGTTAAGCTAAGATCTAGCTGAGTCGCTCAGGCTGAGCTCGACCTTAGCATCTTCCTGCCCCAGCCTGCCAGCTGTCATGCCCAGCTGTTGTGTTTTGTGTGCACCAAGACAGTTCCCAGTCACTGAGTGGTCCAGGCAGGTCCGGAGGTTGGGCACCCACACTTCATGCTGCTCCGACTGTACGTGAGGTGGAGGTTGAGCAGGTTGTGGGAAGGAACAATTTCAGTCATCGGCCATGGTGTATTTTTACGTGGGTATTGGGAATTGAACTTAAGACCTCGAGCTTGCTAGGTGAGCGCTGTGCTGCTGAGCTGTGTCCCCAGCCTGCTACAGTATATTTTAAATTTTTGTTTTGAGGATAGTTGGGAGGTAGGGATAAGCTGTGGTTTGGGGAGTTTCGCATGATTCCATCTCTGGGAGTAGCCATGTGGCCACCGAGGCCCTGGGACCTCTGGGGCTGCTTCCTGAGGTAGGACAGTTGCTGACACTTAGAACTATGTCACTGCAAGGGGACAGCCCCAGCCCATGCATTGTTTCCGTTTGTATTTCTCTCAGCATTGTTGTCTACACTGAAGCAATGACCAGTAGTGCCCTGTTTTCCAGATAAACATCGAGGACCTTGAGGACGACACCGTGGTGAATGGGGACAGGTCTGACTGTACGCTTGCACGCACTGTGACATCAGGAAACAAAGCAAGGGGCCCACGTGGAGGCTCAGAGACCAAGCGAGATGGGGAGGTGGCCAAGGGTGTGTCCCCAGAGCAGGTATGGGGCCACTGGAGGTATAATTTTTTGTCTTAGGTTTTATTAATTGCCTGGTTACCTAAAAGTTCCCTTAGGGGCCCTCGATGACACTGATGTCTAAATCCATAAGGCAGTGGTGACCTTAGGGTGTCACAGTCAGGATGCCGACCCTGCCTACTGTGTTCTAGAAGCATCTGTGTCCTCAAGAACCACCAGCCCCAGGGGCACAGGGACTTCCTGGAGGAGCCTTCGTGGTGTCATGCTGGGAGTTGGCCAGGGGCAGGCATTGGGGCCCAGGGGGCAGATACAGGGGTTGGCAGTAGACAGCCCACACACAGTGAGGCCCCCAATCTTCTAGGCAGCTGAAGCCTGGCAGGGAATGGGGCACAGAGGAGAGGGCAGGGCTTGAGCCTGGAGAGCTGCCTTGTAGTCGGGCAGAGCCTGAAGTCCTGAAGCCTTGTCGCCAGCTCCCAGCTGGGTGTCGCGTGTTCTGGCACCAGCAGGGGAGATGAGGACTCTTGGATAAGGAGATGAGCTTGCTGCTTTAGTTCTCAGTGTTTGAGATTGTACTTTTTTGCACTGATGAAAATGTCTTCTTTTATTAGTCCAATGTAAATGGCAAGCTCCGAAAGAAGAAAAAGAAGCAGAGAAACAAGAAAAGCAGCGCAGCCGAGGCCCTGGTATGTGGCTGCGCCCCGCTGGCGGTGGTGCTCCGGTGGTGCCGGGAGAGGCTGGACCCCTGCTCGTCAGGAGTAGAACTAGCCACGAGTCGGGGAACCGAAGGGGACACGTCTTGCTGTTGTCGCCTCTGGTGTGCTTCTGTCCTGATGGACAGAGCCTGCCCTTGGCTCCTCAGGCCCGCAGGGCCCCCGGTCGCAGGCCAGCGTGAGCCGGGGGCCTCTTTCCTGCCGCAGTGGGTGGCAGGGGCGGAGGCAGCTCCCAAACCACGCCCGTCATCAGCCCTCGCCTCTGGCTGTCCTGGGCAGAGCTGCACTGTCCCTCTGCTCCCTGGAATCTGGGCCCAGCCCGTCTGCTGAGGAGGGCAGTGTCCTGGCGCTGGGATGGCCTGGCCTTTTAAGGTCCTCTCAGGAGACTGAGCTCTGCAAGCCTGGGTGCTGCTCACAGCACTTACAGGCTTGCAAAGACCGCATCATGTGGTCTCTTAGGAAGGAAATTCGATACAGTGGTTCCCTTCCAAAAGTTAGTCATTCTCTTACTGGAAATCAAATCACCATGGTGATGAACAGGCGGTTCTGGGCTTGCAGGAGAATGGGCTGGAAGACATTGACCGAATCCTGGAGAGGATTGAGGATGGCAGTGGGCTCAGCCACCCTGGCCCGCCTCCACCCAGCTCCAGGAAGCACGTCTTGCATGTGGAGCACAGGTAGGATCTGCCTACCCTGGGGAGGACGAAAGGTTTCTGTCTTTATTTAGATCCTGGAACTTGGCAGGCTGAGGCAGGAGGATCACAACAAGTTTGAAGATACCCTGAGCTGCATGGTAAAACCCTATTTCAAAAAAAAAAAGAAAAGCAAACAACAGCAAAAAGTCTTTACAGAGTTCATTACCAACATTTAGGAAGTAGAAACAAACAAACAAAAAACCAGTAAAATTCATCTATTTCAGAGGACTTTTAGCTTTACTCTGTATATCTTAGGAAACCTCTTTCTCTGTGTTTGTGGCACTGGGGCTTGAAGCCAGAGAGAATTAAGTCCCTACCTCCTCCCCACTTTTGGTACCAGGAATTAAACTCGGGACCTCAAGCTTGCAGGGCAGGCTCTGTGCCACTGGGCTGTAGCCATCCACCCCGCCCCCACAGACCCTTTTATGAAACAGGGTCTTGCTGTGTAGGCCAGGTTGGCCTCCAGCTTATGGCGATCCTCCTGCCTTAGTGCTTGGATACAGGCAGGTGTCACCATGCCCAGCCTATTTACTTTTATCTTGAGCTAGTTGTGCTGAATTTCCCAGGCTGACCTTGAACTTGTAATACTCCTGCCTCAGCTTCCCAACTCACGGGGACAATAAGCATGCAGCACTGTATTTGGCTTGGAAGCTCTCATTTGCTGTCAGTGTACCATGTCACCCTTGGATGATTGCAGATTTCCTTGTCGTGTAGATCATTAATGAAACCTGGTCTCTGTGCTAGATAGTGTTGGCTGCTTCAGCAAAAAGAAAAAGCCACCTGGGTCTGTCGAAGTTCTGGTCTAGTCTCGGGGAGTTCATACCTCGGGTTCAGCCTCACAAATAGAGTTCGCGCTGCATGTGGCGGTACACATCTGGGGTCCCGGTTCTCGGGAGGCCGAGTGAGGAGCACTGCTGCGGGTTCAAAGCCAGCCTGGGCCAGCCCGAGTTACAGAGTGAGGTCCTGTCTCAGAAAAACAAAAACCAACGTGGTTTGACACAGGAGGGAGGGGACTGACCCCAGGCTGCTCCTGTAGGCAGGGGCCAGCGTGTCCTTTCGTGGCACTGAGGTGGGGCTGTAGGTGGCGCAGTGGTTTGGAAGTTGGCTGGCCTGGAACTTGTCTTTCCTGCCAAATCCAAGCTTTTTCTGCTGGATTCTTACGTAGCTCTCTAAAATTTCCAGTCATTGTAGAACCCAGTTTAATTTTTTTTCTTTTAAAGAGTAAAAATAGCAGAAACAAAGATAGGAAAACAGTAACAAGCAAGAATACATATAGTACGGGATTTTCAAAACAAGAAAAATTTAACAATGGTTGTATTGCATATGTTCATCATCAAATCTGTTTAGATTGATATAGATATGTAAGATTAGTCAAACAATTGAACATTAACACTTACAATAAACCTTAGTTTTTTTTTTAACTCTTCCAAATACATTTTGTATTTAAGTCATTCTTCTAAAAAATAATAATAATAATAACAATAAAATTTATAGGGGTTGGGGATGCAGAAAATGCAAGGTCCTGAGAGTGATTCCTGGTACCACCCAAGATTTACTTATTTATTTATTTTCTTCTTTTGAGACCTTATATTAGAGAGACTATACGATATTGGCATATGTTGGTCTGGTTAATTTCACTAATGAGTATATGTTCAAGATACATCCATT
>PVKN010000688.1:0-67507 GCA_004027915.1 Capromys pilorides | reverse complement strand
CATAGATGCACAGAAGCACAGATACATAGATACATAGATATCTGTTGCTGTAGATTTGTATTAAATCCACTACTTTGAAGGTGTGGTTAAATTTTGACGTTTCTTTGCTAAATGTCGTCTACTCTATGATTTGTGATCCTGGGGCATTGAGGTTCGTCACTATAATCGTGTTGATCTTTATCTGATCTTTCATGTTCAGGAGTGTTTGTTTTGTGAAGTTGGGTGTGCTATTGTGTGTGTGTGTGTGTGTGTGTGTATGTGTGTGTGTATGCGTGAATGACCTTCTTAGCCTCTTCTGATCAGCTTTGGCTTCAAGTCCAGTTTGTATAAAAATACAATAGCTATTCTTGCTTATTTTGAGACCCCACTTACATAGAATGTTGTTTTTCATCAATTGATTTTTTAGTCTATGAAATATTTTTTAGATTAAATTTGTTTATCTTTTATCTTTTGTTCTGTTTGTTTATCTTAGGACAGGATTTAGAGGTTCTCATTACGTAGATTGGACTTGTCATGATCCTCCCATTTTCAGCCTCCCCAACACTGGGATTACAGGCATGTGCCACCACACCCGGTCTTGGTGGCTGACTCAGCATGCCTGGAGGTGGGGCTGGTGTGGCATGTTGTGCCAGGGGTGGAGCCCCAATCCCTCTGCTTGCTTAAGCAGGCACTTCATCCAGAGCTGTCACTCTTGCTTTTAACGTATCTTTCATTATATGGCCACCTGTACTAGCTCTGTCTTCTAGTTCTGACACTCTGTTCTCACATTGGTCATTTCTGCTGTCCATATTTGCAGTGGAATTTTTTATCCTGTTGGATTTGTTTGGTATATTTTCATGAACTTTAGTTCTTTGTTAAACTGATTATTTATATTTTGCACTATTTTGTTAACTCAGCTATATTCCTCAAACTCCCTGGTCATTAAGTCCATTATCTGTTTCGTTATATCATTCTTGAGCTCACCAAGTGCCTCTTAATCATTTCATATAATTCAGCTATTTGGCTGTTTTCCTTCCATTGGTGCCCCATGGATCAGCACTGGGGATCTTAAGACATTCTGCAGACATTCTTCCGTCTGTCTGTCTGTCTGTCTGTCTGTCTGTCTGTCTGTCTCTTTCTCTCTTCTCGTATTTGTGTGTGTGTTTCTGTGTGTGTGCGCAGACTGAGAGTTGAGAGTCAATTAAAATGGAAAAAGAATTTCTCGTTCATGTGTAGAACGTCCTACTATCTGCGTATCTACTTTCCATTGATGCACTCTGGACATGGCTAACTCTATTATCTCTGTCTCAAGATCTAACAGCTCCTCTTAATTTTGGGAGGGAAGAATTCAGTGTAATTGGCTCAGTGCTTAGTTTTCTGGAAATGAACTACAGTAATACTGATGACCCAAAGATAAAGCAGATAGTGGCGTACTGTAAAAGTCTATGGCAACAACTACGCCACCACTGGCCACAGTAATCAATGATAAAATAGGGTTAAAGACCAATTAGACATTGATATATCATAAGAATAAAATAAAAGCTACCACTATTCCACCTTAACAATAAAAAAGAAGCCTATAATAATACAAGCAGGAAGGCAAACCAAATATTGACATACAATAAAAGCTAAATACAACTATACCTCCATTAACAATATAAAATGTAAAGAATCCAGTTAAAGACTAAACTACAATTAATAGGATTAAATACAAGTAACATAAGACAACAAACACGAAGAGAAGACTAAAGAAAAAAAATAACCCTACAAATATAGCAGCGCAACAGAGAACTTAGTCTCTAAATTGCTCTGTGTATTTGAGTATTTCCCTCCCCCAGGGCCTACAGTACTGGTAACCTCCAGCTATGGGAGGATTAGTCAGCCCTGTGTTGCTTCCACGCTCCATTTGCTGCCTTCCATGCCCCCACCTTCCGGCTGGGCGTGCTCTGCCCACCTTCTGGCTAGGTGTGGTTGGTCGGTGGAGTTCACCCTCCACGGCACTTGCTCCAGCAGCTTGCAGTCTCCAGGCCTCTGCTTGCAAGCCAAGGCATATCCTTGATGATGTCAGCAGGTGGGAAAATCAAACAGAACCTTAGGCTCTGCGCTGGATGCGGGCAGCATGACGTGCGGGAGATGAAGCCATCTGCTGGTCTCAAAGCCATCACTATCAGACACTCCAGCAACCTCATGCAAATGGCCTGCTTTCTCACTACAAGGGCAGGACCCCCGTATCCTTCCTAGCCTGTGTTTAAACTTCTCAGGGATCCATAACAACCCACGCCTTCTCAGTGGTCTCTCTTTTTTTTTTTGTGGGACCAGGGTTCGAACTCATGACCTTACACTTGCCAGGAAGACTGAGAATTCCCGTGATCAAACATCTCCGCATACATAAAAACCTAAGCTTGGCCATATTTTTAAGTCCTTCTTCCTCACCAGAGAGGATTTTCTAGCTTCAGCCACTGCAATTATCTATATAAGGGCAAAGCAGTCTGTCAGACTCTGTTGATAGTCCCTAGCGCGAAGAGACGGTAAGTGGAGTGCTAGCGGCCAGCCAGGGAGTGCTCCTGCGCTCACCGCCGTCAGCCTTGCCGAGCGACATCCATATTCTCCTCTTCCACACTCCTCTAGCAGTAAGATTTCTCTTGAGGAAATCGCAGCCTCACCTTGTTCCGATGAGAATCCACGCTACGTACAAGGCCGCTCATGGTCCACAATCTTCCCGCCCTTCTCTGCTGGCTTTTAAGGACCCTCCTCTGTAGACACCACTGTTTCTTGGTCTCCTCAGATTCCTCCCCAAGAACAAATTGAGGAAGAAATATGTGCAGCGGTTTTCTTTTATCATCCTCAGGATGTCTCTGTCTCAATATTAGAGTTTCCTTTGTAAGTCTAGGATATTTATCTCAGAAGATAAGATGACAGTGGGGGTGCACAACCGACAATTCAGTGCTTTCAGGGTCTTTGCTTTACACAGCAGAACTCACTTCTGGCCATCTGGCTTACACATGGAAGAGAGCAGACTCACTGAGTTGGCTGAGACCACAAGGACCATCTGGTCATCCAGCGCACCTCCCTCGAGTGCCCACGCTCTGCCAGGAGCTGAAGCCAAGTGTGAGGACCACAGCTTGGCTGGGCTCCGCACAAGAACAGCTTTTTCCTGCCACTCACTCTTGCACGGCAAAGCTGCATGTCCCAGGAGCCCAGAAAGGCTCTGTTTGTGAACCAAATCCTTCACAACCACGTCAGGTGTTACCCAGTTCCATTTTTTCCCCTTTGCTGAAGAGACTGAACCAAGTGAACTCATTTCAATTCAGTGCACCTTTGGAGAGGCCACGGGTCTCTGTCCAGGGTTCCTTTTCTATGAAGCGCTCCTTCTGCTGCCCTCCAAAGACGTGCCCACTAGCAGAAGCCCTCATGACCAGTGTCCTCTTGTCCTGGCAGTCCCTGAGCCAGGCGGCTGGGTAGTCCACTGGGCATTTTCATTCTGTTTTCCTGCTATCTGCCTAAGATTAAAGCCTTTCATCAAACTCATTCTGACCTAAAATTAAATAATCCTTCCCGACAGCTACATTTTCATCAATGGCACCACTTTCTTCCTTTGACAATTTTGACATAAAATCTTACTGTGCCCTCTGAAACCTCATGTCTCTCGGGCTTTAAATGGAATCATAGCATCATGTGGACCCAGCATTCCTAAAACTCTGTGATCTACTTAAAGGAAAATCCATCTTCCCTCGGTGGTCCAAGCCTGTGGTCCGCTCCTGCTCCTGGGACTGTCTAAGCAGGAGGAAGGAGAACCCGCAAATCCCTGTTTTCTTTTTCCATTTCCTAAATGAAGCGGCTGCTGTGCCGCTCCTAGGAATGCGCATAAGGGAGCTTACCAGGCAGCTGCTTGGGGTGCTGGTGGTGCTGCCCACGTGGACACCACTGAGCAAGCAAAAGGAACAAGCCACGGACACACACAAGCGAGTCGTGACATAACCCTGCTGCGTGAAAGAAGCCAATTATAAAAGGCACACACTGTGTGCTCCCGTTGTAGAGACTAGAAAATACAGACTCATAGGTGAGCGTTCGCTAAAGCATGGGTTACAGGGGCTGCAGGGAAGCGTTAGAGGCAACGGACACGTTCAATACCTTGACCGTAAGGGTGATTTCATGAGCGCTTGGTGGGGGAGTGGCTGAAGCTGCAGTTGGTCACCTGTGGGGCTAGAGCAAAGCCACCCCGAGAACACAGAGCACCCAAGGCGAGCCCCAGGCACAGGGTGCTTCAGCACCAAGAAACAGGGGTGCCCCAGGCAGTGCAACCGAACGGGCTGCAGGGTAGAGGGTGGCCTGTGACGTCGCCTGCCGAGTGTAGAGCTGACCACGCAGTGCTGGGGTCCAGCAGTCCCTTTCCTCCTAGCTTTCTGTACCTCTGGGACAGCAAAATGGCGTTCTGGGTAGTGACTGTGAGCTCTTCCGGCCTGTATGCGGTTCACGCCATCTCTTCAGGTCTTCACCCCGCCCCAACCTTCACACTCACCCCAGGAGGCTCGAGAGCTTCACAGGCCACAGCACTTGTCACAGGCTGTCAAATTTTCACTTTATTTATCTATTTATTTTTGACTTTTTTGAGACAGGGTCTTGCTATGCAGCTCAGGCTGGCCTCGAGCTCACTTTTGTAATCCAGGCTGGTCTCAAACTTGTACCAATCCTCCTGCCTCAGCCTCCTGAGTGCTGGGATTGTAGGCATGCGCCACCACGTCTGGCTCAAAATTTTTTCTTTAAATGAATGCAGTTCTTTCAACGCTGTATACTTCAACACTATGTATACTCCTCTATGGCTATCTAAATATAGACTTATCAAAACTGACTTGAATTTTCATAAACATTTATCTTAGGATCATGATGAAAATGAAAAGTCGACCAAATTACTTAGTCACAAGTTTAAGCACCTGGTCTAGCCATTAGATTCTGGCATTACTGGCAACAGAGAGGGGAATGGGGGTCCCTCTGTCTTGTGGCAAGTGGGGGACACACACTTCACAGAGCCCAACAGCTTCTCGCTCCTCAGGAAGAGTAGAGTGGAGAGAGGCCTGGAGCACTGGGGGCTGCTGTTCGGCTCCGAAAGTCGGGGAGGCTAGGCAGAGCCAGGCACTGCAGCCCTGGTTGTCACATCATGCTTTTGTTTCAGAATCTCACGATTTCACTTTGTAAACATCTGGGGCAGCAGAATGGCGTTCTGGACAGTGGCTGTGAACTCTTTGATCCTGAGGCCATTCACCTCCTGTGTCTTAAGAAAGACTTTGAGGGTCTGCTCCTGGCAGGGGTGCCTGTGGAGAGTCAGGCAACATGTATATAAATTAAAGGCTTCTCAGAGTTCTAAAAGCCAAACACCAATTAGGAAACCAGTTTCAAATTAGAATCATCTCCCGTAATGACCACTTTGAAGAGAATTGCCTTGTCCCTTGCCGGAGCCCCAGCACCCTCTCATTTTGCAGCGGACCCGCAGGCCCACGGTGTTTATGCCCCTCTCCAGGCTGCGGGCCATGCCCCTGGGCGGCAGGTGGGAGCTCATCACTGCCCTCTGGCGCAGCCCCAGCAGCAGGAGGCTGCCAAGCCACCAGACCAGACCCACCGTGAACCCGGGAGCCGCTGTCCCCAGGGGTGGAAACTGTGTAAACCTGTGAAGGGAAATGGAGCCGAAAGGTGGCGGCTGGGGTCTCTGGGCCGTTGGTGGGCCAAGCTTTGCCCTCCCTGGAATGGCCCATGGCTTCTCCTTTGGGGTTGTTTAGACTTTGCCTGATCCTCTACTCCAAAGCCTTGACAACCCTGAAATATTCAGACACCAAGGGTTTAAGTAACAAAATAACAAAGCCAACATCAGAAGTGGAGGCTTATCAGTACAGTGGCGTCTTCAGCCCTGAATCACACCTCCCCGTTAGTGATACTTCTTCCCAGAAGCAAGAACACCCACCCTGCCTGGGAATGCACCAAGCCCAGGCCCTTGCCTCTTTTCTATCACCCATGTGGCTCTCCATGCTATGTATCTGTCCACTGTTGCTTGTGTGTTTTAAACTTTTTATCAATGACATTATATTCTACATATTCAGGAAGCCCGGCTTCCCTACAGAAGTGTAGGCTTCATCCGTGCTGATGCATGCGGTGCTGGCCGGGATACGTCTCTGTTCTTATTTCCATCATGTGGACATCCTGTCACCTGTTTCTGCCATGCCTGGCAAATCTCCGGTACTGCTGCTTCAGTAATTCTGCTGTGACCACTCCTGTACAAGATGCCCCAAGGGCTTGAGTCAGAACTCCTGGGGTGGGGCAATGGGAAGCGGAACCGTTGGACCATCGTGTAAGTCGGAGCATGTGTTACCTGGACGTCACCGTGACGGCTGCATATGAACCATCATTTCCCATCATCTTGTGAATTGCTGGTACAGTCAGATGTGTAAATGTTTTCAGAAAGATTGTGAAATACTCTTTCAATGTAGCTTGAATTTACAGTTTCCTTATCAGTAGGTTTGAGCATCTTTTAACGTTTAGTGGCCGTTTGGTTTTTTTCATCTATGAATATTTTTTGTTGACTTCCTCAAAAGTGTCTTTATCAATAATTCACTTTATCACCTCCAATTTTAAACTGATTAAAGCTTTGCTAGAAAACACTTGACCCTCTTGAAATCTTAGATCTTACAATTCTTGAATCTTACAATTTCCTGTATCAACTTTGGCTCCAAACAGTTTACCTTTTGAGATAAACTTTTCTTTAATTTTGAAGACTGGGAGTAACACATAGCCTTCTGCTCCCTTAATTCTGGCTGTGCTTTGAGGATAAGGAATATGATGTGCACAAAACATTAGGATCTCAGGGCAATTTTTGAAGGACTGCGGATATCAGAACCCATCCTGAGGCCTTTTACAATGAGCTGAAGCAAAGGCCACCAATGGTTGAAGAACATGGAGAAACTTAAGAAGGGAAGATGTCAGGCCAGGGAGGCCCTGGCTAGGGCTGCTTCTGGGCCACGGTCCCCTGAGACACTGGCTGGTGAGACATGCAGCCATCCTGGTGCAGGCGATTGTGAGGCGGTCAGGACTCTGCAAGAAGGTCCCCAGGAGGTCTGCCTGGCCATGCGCTCCGCTCCTTCTGCACTGCAGGGTCTTCTTGTGTGGAGAACGCACAGTGTACATGAAGCCTTTGTGCTGTCTGTGTGGAAAATGCTTGACGTGTTAGCTCATGGGACTTCTCACCACTCCGCAGACGCCCTGAGGCCAAGGCATGGATAGGGGCACTGCGGCCCACGCCACAGGTCCGGCTGCCATCCCCACCACCCCAGGCCGGACCCTGGAAAACAGAAATCACTTTCAGGGATCCACCCTCTGATGCTACCACAGAAATGGGTAAAGTCTCAGATTTAGGTAATTTGTGAGTAATTTTTGTGTCTAAAAAAAGAAAGTAAGAAGCTAGGTCTAGGATCTCGGTCTTCATGCAGTTGCCAAAGTGGGCAGGTCCAGGGTCTTCCTGCCAAGCTCCCTGAGTCCCTCAGTGCCCCTGGCCTCCTTTCTGCAAGACCACAAGCTGTCTGGTCAAGCCTGGGTGGGGGGGGGGGTCACTAGGCTGGGCGGTCAACTGGTCAACCACCCCAAAGGAAGCTGCTCATAGGAAAGTTCTGTCTTTCACAAAGACACTGTAGCTTGTTTTAAAGAGTCAGATGTCCCCGAAATGCTCTGTGCTCTCAGCAGGGCGAGTCGCAGCCAACTTGCTCCCTTTCCCACAACGGCTCTGCTCACCCCTGAAGGTCCATGGCCGCCAACCCACAGAAGCTGTTCTCTGCTTTGAAGTTGCTTTCGGCTCAGACTCTGGGGTCTGGGCCAGGCTGGCTTTGGGAGGCCTTCAAGGCTGCTCCTTGCCCAGGTCAGGTCCTCTGTGTGGCGGTGGAGGCCCTGGCTCAGACCGCAAGGAGCACCGAGCTGCTCCAGGCCAGGGTGGGGAGCGGTGTTTCCACTGGGGACAGGGTGTGAGGGGCCCTGGCGATGGCCTGGTGTCCTGAGCCAAGCCTGTGACATAAAGAGAAAAAGTCGAACTGTGCCGAGTGTGCTGTAAACTTGCATTTATTAGACCTAGAAATATCTGCTCCAGGTAGCAGCGAGTACACAGCAGTTATGGTCCGGATCACCGTTTCCCATGTAGTCATGGCTAACTCGGGGTAATGATGAGATAATCTTCATAGATAATCTCAAAAAGAAGAGTGTCACGCCAAATGGACTGTGAGCGGCACGAGACGTCACACGTGAAACCGGTCAGGAGCACTGCTCGGAATTCCCATTATGTCTTCGGTCACCTCGCCTTGTGATGCGCTAATATTTCTCTTAAATAGGGTCATGGATCATTAACTTCCTGGCCTTGAAATCTCTTATTATTAAAAGTGTTACTTAGCAACTTTTAGACATTGAAGTGGATCCAAACAAGCAAAGCCAGAAGGTCTGCTGGTCCATTCGCTCTCTTTGGAAAAAGACGATTGATGTCCAGGGCTGGAATATTTTTCATGGCTTTCTTAGAATTATATTGTCTTGACTGGTTTAGGGGGCAAACGGAGTAGAACATGGGTTTCTTGGCTGCCCTGGCAGGAGGAACAAAGTCAC
Organism: Capromys pilorides; assembly: GCA_004027915.1. Lineage (NCBI taxonomy): Eukaryota > Metazoa > Chordata > Mammalia > Rodentia > Capromyidae > Capromys > Capromys pilorides. The sequence continues at coordinate 58,906 of PVKN010000688.1, read as the reverse complement.
CAGCGCTTGGTGTCCACCCACCCACCCCTCTCGGTCTGGAGACAGCCCTCTTCCCCGTCCGCACGCAGGCCCCGGTGCAGGGAGCCAGCGCCTTCTCACATGGGCTTCCCGGGCAGCCGGCATGCAGGAGTCGCTTTTCCCTCTCTTTGCAGGCTTGATTCATCATGTGCCTTGCTTTCCTAATGACAGCCAGCTTTGTCTTGATGACCACCCACATGGGGTGGAGCCGCAGAACGTGTCCCGATGGAGACAGCCTTCCTGTTGGTCCCTGCTGTCCCAAGCCAGTGCCTGGGGACCCCGCTGCCCATCTTAGTGTGTGACTTCTCAGGCACTCCATTGGGGTGTCTGGGGCTGTGTTCGGCCTAAGCATGCTCTTGGCTCCTGGAAAGCCCCGACTGCTGCAGGAGTGGTGGCTCTGTAGCCCCGCTGGCCTGCCCCAGCAGTGTAGCTGAGCCCACCCCCCAAGTCTACCTTGTCGCTTGGGACGGAGCTCACCAAGGGCCACACTTCAGCCAGACCCAGCACTCAATCTCCAGAGGTTCAGTGACCAACTCTGGAACCACTCACTGCGCAGTAAGGAGATGACTTTAAAATAATGTGTTAAACATTTACATTTGTAAATTAAGCATTTCTCTACATCAATCCAAAGATATAGGTGCATGTAATGGGCTTTTGAAAGCATTGCAGAACCATATGTATGATCTATTTTTATCCACAAATGCCTCACACACGCTCTTACAGGAGCAGATATTATGAGTAATTATCCTGGCTGCTCTGCATGTCTATGCCTTTACATATAGATTAGGTTTAGGCTGTTCATTACCGCAGACAGACACGCGGCCACAGGGCTCACTGCAGCCATCGCGTCAGGGCAATGGGCCTATCCCCTCCTCGGACATTCGACATCTTTTCAAAATCCCCCCTCCCCACTACCTGGAATGCACAGTAAACTATGACGAGCAAGTGCCCCTGCTGGGCTCTGGAGCGCCATGTTCTGTGCACACTGGCCAGCCGGCGTCTCCTCCCGACCTCATGGTGCTATCTCGAGCTTGCCTCATGGACCACCACACCACTGCTCCCTCCACGCCTGGTTGGCTGCCTCTAACGTGATGGCCAGGGCCAGGCTTTCATTCCTGTCTGCGCTCTCTCTACTGGCAGATGCCCCACACTTTATCTATTACTGAGGCTGGCCCTGCATCCTGGTTGTTGTGATCGGAGACGCATTACCTACAGATGCATAGGTAGTCTCCATGGCAACGTATGGGCCAACGATCACCCCTCCTACAGAAATAGAGCACTATAACTGAGAAATCTCACAAACAGTCACAAACTTCTCTTCCTGGCCTGCACAAACATCTTCTTTTTGAGTTACAGATAACTGTAAGAACACCTTTGTCTTTTATTAAAGATATCAATGTATTTATATCTGAAGTTTTGCTTGGAAACAGTTCTTCCATTCTTTTTGAAATCTTCCAGTGAAGGCTTTGGGAAGGACAACGTGAGCAAGGGCCACACTCCCTTCCACAGCCACGGGGAAGATGGACAGAGAGGACGGGGACGACCCATCGGAGGGTGGGAGGACAGACAATGGGCCACGAGCCCGGCGCCAGCTTCAGTTCCGAAGGCCCACAGCTGGCCTCAGCAGTGCCCTTCCACCCACGTCAGTGTCCAGGGTGCCAAGGGTCGGGAAGAGGACGAACTGGGCGGGCAGCATCTCAGAGGTGATTCCGCACCAGCCGCCTGCACGTCCTGCTGCTGAGGCCGCTGAGGCGCACCCTGCCCAGGCTGGCTCTGCTGAAGCCCCGAGGCTGGGCAGAGCAGTCAGGTCCACGCAGATTCAGGGCGGCTGAGTTCTCTTCCCCAGATTATTCTGGCATGGGCTTTATTTGGTGCTGCAGCAGCAGTCATGTTTATCTCTCAGTATAAACCAAAGAAATCATAAATTCTGGAGAGATTTAGACTCAGTACCTTCAAGACAGCCTGAAGATAGCCAGCGGACCATTACAGGTTTTAGCTCATTTTGATAAGATGCTTTTTAGTGTCAAAAAAAATTTTAGAACAAATCATTTCAGCACTAAGATGGTATTATGGAGTAAAATAAAGAAAAATCTTTTGATCCAAGAAAATATATTTAATAATTGTGCCAATTTTGAGAGGGTGGTCTTTTGAATTTTCTAAATGTCCTAATTAGGGAGAAGCCAATTTAATGACAAAGAACTGCACACTGCCCCTAATTACAGGGAGCAGAGGGACCCGGAGCAGCTAACGAGAGGGTACGAGCATTCCATCTGCTCTCTGCTGCTGTTCCACGAAGCATATCAGAGCTCAGACTAGGAGATGAAACGCGTCTGCCTATTTTCCAGGCTCGGCGGCCTGTGTTTTTGAATGCACTAATTTAAACTTAAAGACACAAATCTGCTCTCTGCTCTGCAGGTTTGCAGCGGTGGGCACACACGGCTGCGGCCACATCTGCTTCCCGCCTGGCCTGACCCCAACGTATCCTGCTCCGTGGCATCAGGCGGTGTCAGGAGCCTGCTCCCAGCCACTCTCTGAAAGTGGCTTTGCTCCGAGCTGTGGCTCAGAGGCACTGCCTTTTTCCGTGTGATCCCTCCGAGATTTGTCCTGGAGGCTCTTGTCAAGTAATTTCTGGACAAGCTGGAGAACACCAGAGTGTTCGGAATGATTTCGCTTGCAAACCTGAGACAGAGGAAGCGCTGTCTTTAGGCACTGGCAAGGCCTGGCATCGAGGATGCATGTGGGCTCTGTGTCGGCCACCGTGGGGTTGAGGTGGCCCCACAGAAGGCGTGGGTGACGTGACATGCGAGCCCCGCACTCCTCCTCCTCCTGTCAAGAGCCCCACAGCAGTTCATCTGCCATCACCGAGTCCCCCGCATCTCCAGCAGGCACCTCACCTCCCTAAGCAAAGCCTTGATCTCAGTATTTCACAAACCCTAAGATAGACTGAGAACTCATCGGATGAATTATAAAGCCTAACGGAGGCAAATGCCCCAGGCTCCTGCTATGTTCTTATTAAATGTTGAGCAACATCAGAGAGGCCCAATTATCTTAGAAAGAAAATGGGAAGTGGGTTATGAGGTAACAATCACATCCTTTATGGAAATATAACACTGTGATAGAAAAATCTCACGAACAATCTAACTCTTCTCTTCCTGGTCTTCAGAGATACTTCCGTATCTAGATTCTGGGCTTGTTGGAATTTTAGCAATCACAATAACCTGTAATATTAGATAATAATAATAATAACCTGAAATATTAGATCATTAACGTAATCCTTTCAATGAACTATTTACTGACAACTAACAATCTACTGGTAACCATTTGCGTTCCATGCAATTATAAGCAATAAATGACAACGCAGACCCAGGCTCTTCTCGGAAAGGGTAGAACAAAAATGATGAGTCGTTGAGAAAGTTAAGTCGTTCCATTAAAAGCACGGAGTTTTGGATAGTGGATGTAAAGAGAGGGCCAGGGGCGTGCCAGGAGGAAGTGCAGGGGGACCCCAGGCCTGGGAAGGTGGCCGGCCGGGCTGCTCCATGCAGCGCAGGCCCACGGCTGGAGGGCAAATGGCAGAAGTCTCAGGTCTGCAGCCAGGGTCTCAGCCCACAGGCCCCTCAGAGCCCCCTCCGGGCTCATGGACAGAGCTGAGGTGTCCTCGCCTGCCTGTCCTTGGGACTCCACACCTCGGGGTCTTTTCCTCTTCTGTAAGGCCCTAGGCTCCGTCTTTCTGACCTCACCGAGCTCCTCTCTGCCTTCCTCAAACACCCCGTGTTTGGTCACATGGGGAAGCAGAGCTTCCACGTGGCTTCTGTGGGCCTGTGGGGGGTCAGCGTCCTGTTTCCGACACGGTGTAGTGCGGTGACCAGTGGTGGGGAACAACTGTAGGCCGTCTCCTGTAAGAGACGCGCTCCTGCAGCGCATGCACCTGGACAGAACTCCGTGGTCATCTGCCTTCGTGGGCCCAGGGGACGCTGTGCATCACTGAAGAAGTCTGAGGACAGGACTAGAACATCAGCCGGTCTCTCTACCCGAAGTGCTTGTTGAGAGCAGGGAGGTGTCTTCGTCGTCACTTCTAGTTACCGAGACCCAGGACCCAACACCAGCAATTTACGGCAAAGAGACTTTGCGCTCACGGTTCCATTCCAGGGTGAAGCAGAGGAAGAAGCCGCTCGGGTCACGGCGGTCAGGAGGCAGAGCCGGCCGAGGGGCCGGGAGGAGAGGCCCAGCCCGCAGGGTCCTCCGTGGGGGGCCCCCGTTCCTGAGCAGATCTCGCCCCACAAGAGCAGGTCAGCCGTTCGCCCCACAATCTAGTCACCTTCCCGGGCCCGCCCACCAGCACAGGGGACCGTGGGACTTCCTCGGCCTAAACCACAGCCGGTGACGTCGTTGTGAAAGGCCGCGCTGCAGAGGCTGCCACCAGGCTGACCGGCCCAGAAATCTCATGGCTTCATAAAATAAGCACGCACCTTTCACTCGGTGCCCCGTCTAGCTTGGACAGCCATCGAGACGGCCCTCTTCCGGTCACTCAGAGATGAAGGCCTTGTTCACTGAACCTGTGGTCCAGTGGGGGAGAAAAGCCCCACAGAGTGGACAGCTACCCCGGACACCCTGCCGCGGGGCCGCACAGAGCTCCTGGCAGCAGAGCCGAGTTAAGATCAGTGATCTGGGCCCTGGCAACCGCCCGAGGACGGGGGACTGGGGCGCTCTCAGCGCCGGAGCAGGGAGGAGGGCGCCATAGCACAGGAATCGTTATCCCGTTAGGGTCCCCCATAGCAAAGCCGGCTACGGCCGGCCGGCGTGGCGGGGAAGCGAGTGGGAGCCTAGGTCACTTAGAAACTGGATCGCAAGTTCCTAAAGCTTTCGCTGCCATTGCGTACAGCGGGTTGCACACAGCGCGCCCGTGCACAGCACTTCCGCCTCCGCCTTGGTCTCCGCCATACGTCGTGACTGCGCACGCGCGACACCTACCGGCTCTGCAGGCCCCAGCGTCGCAGGGCTGCCACCGAAGACCCAGGAATTACAAGTTTAAAAAATCTTCATGGTTGGAAACTACGAGCCCAAAGGCCTAGAATTCACAGAGCGCTGCTTTTGCTGCTCACGTGGTATATGTTGTTATGAAGCTTAAAAGAAATAAAGAGAAATTCTTTGTAGGGTCCTTGAGATTTTTATTTCATCGCAGGCGTAGATGAAATTAGATGATATGAGAGCCCGAGACAAAGTATCATTGTCGCATTCATGTGAAGAGCAGTTTCCAAACTTTTTAAGCATAAGTTCTTTCTACATCAAAACCATTTTCAAGAGATTATAAATCGCCAGTAAGATTCACCAGAGTACACAGAAAAGAAATAAATTTGAGAAGACCGAACCTTCAATTATTACAAATTTCTACTAATTGTCCGACAGTTCTCCAAAAAAGTTTATAATAAGATGGGGGAGGGGACGGCGCAAGCCTCGGCCCCGTCTCCTTGACTGGCCTAGGTGATCGATAGCTCCTGCTCCACCCTGGGTGCCTCTGCCCTGGCTCCTGTTACCCTGGACCCTGACCCCAGCCGGGATCTGAGGCCAAGCGCCCCCTCACTCCCTGCTCTCCCTTCCCCGTTCTCTCTCTGGATCATCCCAGGAGTACCCATGATGCCAGGAGTCATCTGCCCCCTGCTGTGTCCCCAGGCGCCCTCCAGGTCTGGCCTCTCCTCTGGACTCTGTGTCCATGCCCAGCTTGCTCTGCTCAGCTAGCTTTGTGCCGGTCACCTCCAGCTCCGCGTGTGACAGAGGAAGCGACTCCCTGTCCGTGCTTCCTCACCCGCCTCTCGCTCCTCGACTCCCCTCTTCTCCCCTGTGTCGTCAGCTTCTGTGTGAGCTTGCACCAGAGTCCCTGGAACCCGAGCCCTTCTGACTCTTCACTGCTGCTCACTGTCGGGTGTCACCATCTCATGTGACGGTCACAAGGGCCTCTTGTCCCTGCACTCATTCTGAGCAGTGGGATCGTGGGATCCTTCCCCTGCCTCCAGGCTGCCCGTGGGCTGCCCACTGCTTGGCCTGCGGTCCACCTGCACAATGTCCACGGCCCTTCCTACTGCCTCCTTCTGTGCCATGGGCCTCCTGGCAGATGCCCGGTGCTTGGTCATCCTCAGCTCAGAGTAGCTCAGCTCCTGCGGCCGAGCTCTTTCCCAGGTGTCGCGTGCTATCCTTAGACTTGTGTCAGAGGACGCCCTTGGGACACTGTCTTTGTCATGACTTCCTCAGGTATCAGCTCTGTGGTGTCCACACTGAGGGACTCACACATCCTCCTCTAAAAGTCACCTGGCAGCCACACTAAGTCAGCCAGAGGCCTGGCACCAAGATCGCTGCCTGTGGCATTCCATGACAACTGCATTGTCACAGGCTAAAACAGCAAAGGAAGAGAGGCTGATATGGAAAGAAGCAGAGACAGTGAGAGGCACAAGGGAGGGATCAGGACTCTGGAAGCAGAGTGAGAAGCCCACCACAGTGCCCGAGTCATCACGATTGAAAAGCCCGCTTGGCTGTGTTTCAGAGGAGTCTGCACACTGATGCCTGGACTGGGGCACAAGGACACGACTCAGGGCACTGCCTGCGCAGTTACGGAGGAGGAGGGTGAGCGCGCCGGAAGCCTCTCTGGGACCCTGGGGCTAGAGCCAAGGGCGAGGCTGTGAGGAGGCAGGGTGACACGGGCAGTGACGCAGTTAGGGAAGATGCTGGGGCAGAAAAAGTAGCTGCTGGTTCATTTTTCAATATTTCTTTTTAGGCTTTGGCTTAAAATAAGCACAACAACTTCTGGTCATTCAGGTCAAACCTGAGGTAGAGAAAGATGTTAGGTGTATTGGGATGTCGGGATGGCGTGTTGTGTGTGGTGGCCAGCGGGGTGTCTTCCCACTGAGTGTTTTGGACTCCACAGGTGTATGTGTAACTGAGATGGCACTTCCAGCAACTGCTTCACAGGTGGCAAAGGGGATGTGTCAGCCAAGGAGCTGTCTTCCACACTGGAGCCACACGTCCTGTCCACAGGTCAGCCCGAGGCTGCCAGCCTCTTCCCTGGGCAGTGGGCTGAGCAACTTACACCTGTGCAAATGGTTCAGAAGACAACCAGAAGAACACATCTCAGTGAGGACAATGAAAACCGTACTGCGCACTGCACGACAACACAGCCACAGCCACTTGTCAACATGCATAGCGTGGCTGCGTTGTGCCCCACCGCAGTCAAGGCCAGAACTGAGGCCCTGTGCTCCTCCAAGCCTGGTGGAAGTGGCTGATCCTTCTTCTCACCAGGGAAGAGGGCTTTGACTAGTCCCAACTGTGACAGAGGAGAATCCAGTTTGAGCCAAGGACCTCTGAGAGGAGGACACCACCCAAGTGTGCGGCCACACAACCCGAGGAGCCCAAGGGCGCAGCCACACAACCGGAGGAATGGACAGAGGAACAGACGGTGAAGCCATCCGACTGTGGGAAGCGCGTCCTGCGCAGCCTGCTGGGGGCACGCACAGGGCCCTGCAGAGAAGTGTCTCGATGGGTTCAAGTGATAACTGGGTGAATAAAGCATCCTGCAGGGAGGCGACCACGTGCTGAGGGGCGTTCAAAATCTGGGACCCAAGAAACACGGGTAGGTTCCGGGAATGGGAGTCAGCCCAGGGTTGTAGAGGATGCTGGAAGCAAGGGGAATCATTTTGAATTGCAACAGATAAAAAACAGCCAGGGCTGGTGTGGCTGCAACTCAGTGGCAGAGAGTCCCCGGGACTAGCCTACAGCGTTCCGAATGCACAGCTATTTTATTGCATAGATTTCAAATATTCATTATCAAGATGCCATTTTATGTTAAAACTGTAATTACAATCGCCATGCTTCAGGTTCAGGGTAGAGTCTGGAGTTATAAATCAGCATTTCTGTGCCCATAAGGGCACACTCCTGAGGGCCTTTGACAAATACCACGTGGCAGGCTCTGAGAAGCACCACGGCAGGAAGCCAGCAACGGGTGCCCCTCGGCTCTGAGCTTGGAGGCAGAGTCACTGCGGCACAGTGGCCGCCTCCCTGGACCCAAGTGGGCTCAGAGGCCAGGAGTGGGATGTGACACTTGCTAAAGCCAAAGGGGGAGGCCCAGTCCATGTGGGGATCCGGGCAGACCTGTGTCCAGCGCACATCCCCACCACGCAGTCTCACCCGAGTTAGCACACGTGCTGAGTACTTCCGGAGCACCTGGGTGCATGTCGCAGTGCTCTCACGACCCAGGCAGCGCAGGACACAGCGCATCCACGTTTGCCGCCAGCGCGTCCTGAGGGCATCACAGCAATGGCCTTTCCTGCCCACTTGGGCTCTCCTGACCCCATTAGGCACACAGGTGCAGAGGCGCGCAGTAGGAAGCAGGAAGATTTGGGGCTGTGAGGACAGAGAGGTGTGTCTGGTAAGAGCATAGCAACGCTGCTGTGCAGAGGGGGAAGCGCTGAAAGAAATGTAAGGGAGCGACCAGAGGAGTGGGACGGGGGCAGGGTAAGTGCTCAGGAACATGGACTGGCCCAGGAGAAAGACAAGAGGCCAGGCCTGGGACAGAGGGCGGTGGAGGCACCTCCGCACGGGCTCCCTAGGCTCCAGTCGCTGACGAGTGGCACGGAGCTCTGCCAGAGGTGACAGATCCAGGAGCTCTCTTTGCCATGAGGTCCAAATGTCACCCTCATAGGCACAGAGAAGCTAGTGTACAGCACAGGATCACGACCTGAAGCATCTTCACTGTAACTGCAATTTTTTTTTTTTTTTTGAGGTACCGGGGATTGAACCGTGAACTTTATGCTTGCAAGGCAAGCACTTATACCACTGAGCTATCTCCCCAGCCCCTGTAACTGCAATTTTGATATGAAACCCCACTTCTGAAGTCCAAGTGTGAATGTTAGCAGCCGGGCAGGGAGGGAGACGTTTTGGGGTGGACTTCGGTAGCCGTGCCAGTCACTTGCTGACCTGCCTTCTGCTCACAGAGCACTCAACCCAGACTCCCGCCCACTGAGTCTGAGCAGGTCACACGCTGTGCAGGGAGCCACCGGCAGCCAGGGGGACTCCCCTGTCCCTTTGCTGGGCAGTGTTCCTCCCAGCAACGAGGTCTGTGCACATCCTGACAGCCCCAGATAAGTCTTCTGTCCTTGTCTGAGTCTCTCCTGGGCTTCTAGCTCTAACCTCTGTCCTGTCCCCTGGACTCTGGATTCTGGGGCTTCTTCCTTTGGGGACAGTCCCTCTTACCCCTGGAAGGCAGTAGCTTCCTGCCATTGATAATTTCTGGCTTGCCTGGTGGCCCAGCTGGCTTCCTTGGCTCACGCCTCCATCCCCAGCTCCTGGTGCTAAATTCTCTATGCGGAAGATCTAGACTGTCCACCCTCTTGAGTGCATGCCAGTGAGGCCGCAATGAACTGATTTGTGTGTCTCTGGTTATGCTGACAGAACAAGGGGACTCAGCGTCAAGCAGATGTGAATCAATTCCACAAGAAAAAGTTTTAGTGAATAATGTTTAAGCATCAGTCAAAAGCCTGAAGCTCGCTACTACTCCCCTGAGTATATTCTATGCTGGTAAGGAGAGATCAGTATTTGGGGAAGAATCTAAATATCCCATGAGAAAGGGAGTGACGTGGAGCTCTTTGTGGCCTTGGTGTCTACCACAGTGCAGCAGCCATGTCCACACACTCCCCTCATCACCCACCGTCGGCCCTCCATCTCGTGGGCTGGCGCAGGAGCCCTCACAGATCTGCAGCCAGCTCTCCCCCATGTGGCACCGTCCTCTCAGGATCCAGGGCTGCCACAGTGTAAATGCGTGCAGGGCTCTCACACAGCACCGTTTGGGGGATGACAGAAAATGCACACGCCCAGGACAAATGCACCTTTTCCAAATCCACAGGTGGCCAAGTACACTCACACAGAGCTGCGGGAGAGAGGAGCCACTGGACCTGTCTTAACTGACTTACTCCCATAAAGCCTATCAACAGCTAACAGGTAGGCTTGCCATTTCACACACAAGAAAACAAACCTGGAGAGACGAGATCACCCAGCCCGAGCCACTCCAAGGCTGCCCTAGAATTCAGGCCGTCCGGCTCCAACATTCTCACGGTGAGCTGTGGTAATTGACAGCCAAGCTCCCAAGCACTGTGTCCTGGAAACTATATGTGCATTTCTGTCTCTCTATGAACCATTATTGGTTCTAGGGTTCTACTGGGACTTGGGTCACTGAAGCACCACATATTTCCACATCCATAGTATGTATTTATCTGAAGTTAAAAAAATGCACAAATAAGTTTGAAGGTTTTTAATGCACAAAACAATCATTTCCAAAAAAGAACAGGCATTGACTTACTGACAGTGAAGCGCTACTTAAAGGAGACCCCTCCCCACAGAGTAAGCAGGACCACAGTGTGACCAGACACGAAAGGAGGTGAACACTTTAGGACTGAATGCAAACCCTAAAGTTGTATGCGACATTCATATATGGCTTATAATCTCACAGCACTATTTCCATAATGATGCAAAGGACATTTATACATACTGGTAAGATGCTTTTAACTCAGACATTAAACAAAAATACTGAAGAGGTAGTTTTGCCAATGCAAGGTGAGGGAAAAGGCTTGATGTCGCTTTGGTCGTTTAGTCAACAATCTACAACCATGTCATTGCTGTTGGTTTTGCTGCCGCTCTGGTTTTCCTCTGGATCAGCTGGGAAGGCCATGTTTCCGGAAACCCATTCACAAACCCCCAAGAACAGGTGCCCCTTGGACAATGGAGCTTGTGAGCAACTGCTCTACTAGTTGGCTGGCAAGTTCCCATCACATTTTTGTCTTTAAATATGAGATAGACTCTGGCTCAATGGAGGCCTGTGGAGACCTGACCAGTAGTGGTAGGAACTCATCCTGTGGTCTCCTCAATTCTATGGATGGTTCCCTGGTCCTAACATCTACTTGCACCCAGTAAGACTGGTAGCTGAAAGTGAGGATTGCTTTAAATTTAAAAAAAAAAAAAAGTCAGATATGCATTGCATGGTGATTCAGTCGAATTTCTCATGTTTTTAGTTGTGTTCCATGAAGTCTTTACAGCTCAGACTGCAAGGGAAGTCTGGCTTCTGATGCCTGGTGCTGCCTGCTGCTTCTGAACATGGGACAGGACTGGTCCAGGAAGGCAACTCAACAAGGAACGCTGGCAGCAGTCATCCGATCTGTACGTGAGGAGACTCTGTGTCCTTCCCACAGGAGAGAAGGCCATCCTGAAAGAAGTGGAAGAAGCAACAAAGACCTGTGTCAATTTGCAAAATAGGAAGAGTCGTTTGCCGGACGGTGGTCAGGAGCTGCCAGCAGGAGTGACAGGACGTGGGCCTGACTTGGTACACATGAGAAAGCATAAATACACCGGGAGTGGGGCTTTCTAGGTGGCCGAGGAGTCTGTCCAGGTGAGTGTGCGCAGAGACAGAGCAGGGCTCTGGGCCCCTCCTCCCCAGCGGGCAGCAGCCTCACGCCTGGCAGTGTGAAGGGCAGGAACACGAAGGGTACTGCAGGAACACACAAGCAGGCCTCCACCTAGGTCTGTCCTTACAGATGCACAAGGAGAAGCAAAGGTCCCGGGGGAGCCTCGCTGGGTACACTGCTCGCCTTCTCACACATTATCAGGCTCCAGTTTGTCTCCAGGGAGGTCACAGCCACACACCCCACATGCCCCCAGAGCCAGGACAGCACACTGAGCGATCCAGCCTGCAGGGATCCGGAGTCAGTCAAAGCATAAAGCCTGCGGCCGTGGCGGGCTGCAGCTCTCACGCTGCTGCCGCGGGGAAGGAGGCTGGCGAGGCAGCCCAGGGCCGCAGACCAGCATGCAGGAGCCAGAGTAGCTTTGTGCACTTCTGCAGAAACGAAAACAAAACCCGGTCCACCGCGGGGGGCTGGCTCTACTGACTGGATCTGTCTGTGGCCAGGGAGGCGCTGTGCTGCGCCTGTGCGCTGTCCAGGAGCTTCCGCCTCCTCTTCTTGTTCTTCTTCCCCTTTGCCTTTGGCGTCCTCTTCCCTGGGACGGGGAGAGAAAAATATGGAGAGATGTCAGCAAAGGCGCCTTCTCCAGGATGGAAAGCACAGAACAGCGAGGGCAGCAGCAGAGCCCATCTGGAAAGCATCACCTGGAAGAAAGCAGCCTCGCAGAGAAAATTGTTCACATTAATTTTGACAGAATAATAATAATTTACTAAATTGGATGTGCTGCCTAAATCAGAGGCTGAGCTCCCCGCTTGCAGCCACTGGCAGATGTAAAACGCCCCAGCAGCATTCCTACGCATATCCTGGTGCCCCGAGCCCCGTTTATCCTCCCGCCTTAACAAGGCTGCACTTTTCCAGACAGCTTTACATCTTTCTCCAGCTCCCCATGTCCATGTGTCAAAAGAAAATAAGCGTCTGTCTACCGTGAATACACCAGAAGCCTCAGCACGCTGCTGGCCCCAGTTTAGGGCGGAGCCTGCCGCCAACATCTCTCCCTCCTGTTCTCCAATGCCCGTAGCAAGGGCATCCACGCAGTGCTTTCGTATTATCACCAAGTTTCATCAGGACATCACTCATGATGTGCCTTACAGGTTCTTGCCCAAAGCTCTGGACAAAATTTCTTACTAAATAATAGAGGGCAAAAAGAGTGCTTGTTTGTTCTGTTAAACCAGCGGTGTGCATCTAACAGGAAATTGTACTTAGGCTATTCGCCTTTCCCTCTTTGCCTTGGCCACTAGGAAGCCCGAGCACCAGTTGAATAGCTGAGGCTTTCCTCCATCAGGAACTTGGGTGCGATTTTCCTGTTGCCACGTCGTACTTGTTTTCATGCCCTGCGGTCACTGTTTAAAGCATTTGCTCAGGAGCATGTACCCCTAGGAGGGGGAGAAGAAGACCTCGAACAGAAGGCACGTGCTTTGGAGCCCTAGCTTCCTTTTCTAAACACACAAGAGCCACGCAATCTGTGGAAAAGAAAAGGGCTTTAAAGGGCCCTGGCATCTCATACACAGTGGCCACCATGCTTCTCAGCAGCCAGGAAAAAACAAGAACCTTGTTGCCCCTCTCCCCCTCCGCTGCCAGTCCTACCTTGCAACCCCTGGCCGTGTTCTCCAGCCCCACAGCAATCAGCAGCACAGGGGAGGGCTCAGTTCTAACCCAGGGCTGGCCCTGGTTGGCCAGGCTCGGAGGCCCCGTACCAGGAGCAACAGAGAAAAGGGCTTGTGGGGAATGAGAAGCAACCAGAGCTGAGGCGTGCATGTGGCAGGAAGCCAGGACCACCGAGGGGTAGGAGGGCAAAGCGGGTCGGAGACCCGAGGTCCAGGCAAGGGCCCCTGGTCTCTCCCTCACAGGCAGGGGTCTGTCTTCATGCAGGAGGAAAACAGTGTCACCCGCCAGACCCTAGCATGGAGGGAAAAGGATGACAGCCAATCCATGGCTGCTGCGCAGAAACTGGGATCACAAGCAAAAGACCAACGTGCCGTGGCAGGAGGGCGCATGACCCCACGGGAACGTGAGCAGTGCCACCCCAGATGAAGGCACAGGCTCTGGTTCTCCTTACGTCCCGGCACTCGGGTGCTGATGGCACTGGGCCACCTTCAAGCATAGCTAACTATGCCCAGGGCAGCCCCAGCCCACGCCTTCCGTAAAGTTTTAACTTTGGGTAACGGCGTGCCTAAGGATGGGACACACCTAACGAGGGCAGAGAGGCAAAGCACTTCAGACGGGACAGCGTACTGTGGAAGAGGCTTTAGTGAGAAAGCTCCATAAGGAAGTTCTCCTGGTTTTCACTTTCTCTAAATGAACAACAAAATAGCAGTTAAAAATTCCTATTGACCACATTTTAGAAATTAATTTGGTTTATGCTTCACTTACTTAAGCCCTGCAGTTTCTCTTAAAGGCAAATAGGAATTAAGTGAGTAGAAAATAAAGCTAACATTATTTGATTCTTAAATATGTTCTACAAAGTAAAACTGTAATAAATAGATCATGTAAAGAAAGCATTTCACATTCAGGACTTCCGTTCTTCACATACATCTGTAGTCAGAAGCTCAATGTGTGTTCTGTTCACAAACTGCAAATCCATGCAGAGAGACTGGAGTCAGCCAACTCCGTGTCCCGAACTCAGTTTTTTGTCCTGATGTAGCAAGTGGACCTCTGGTTTGCTGACTGAAATAATGCTGCGCAGAGTGGACGGAACTCAGAATTTGGATACAGCAGTTGGTATCTCGGCCAAAAATTCAGCAGTGGTTCTCAAAACTCACTTATATAAAATAACTTTTCAGATTGCACGGTTATTGCCTTGGCAAGCAGGCACGTTCCAAGGAACGCTCGGTGCCCTCCCAGCAACCCCAGTGCTTTTGCTCATGGCCTCCTCTAAGTGCCGTCTCTCCAAGGTGTGTGGTGGGTGGTTTTGTCTGGGGCTTGTCCCATTTCACATGAACCCCACAGAACCAGGACAGTCAGGCCCAAGCCAACTGAGAATGCTTGTGGTTGGTAGCAAGTTGTTCTGGGTTTAAGCTCAAGTCAAAGTAATAAAAGAATATGAAACATAAAGTATAGAAAGGACTTTGTCTTCATTTCTTCAGCACTAAGGCTGATGTAGATTAATCATCAGGATTAGTGCTGACGCAGACGCGCCCAGGCCCCTGTTCCATCTGCGCATTCGAAAGCAGGTTCCATCACACGTCCAAGTGCGCTAGCGTCGGCTTCCTTCACATCGACAAGGAGGAGATGAAACACACAGGGTGACCTTGAGGCTCCGGCTCCCTGCACACTTTCACTACAGGCATACTGTGAGGGAAGACAGCTAGAAAGGGGTGGGGCCACCACAAGGAGCAGCTTTACCCTCCGTTTACCCTTCTTACTCTTTCATGCGCAAGAAAAATAACTCAGTGTGTTTACTGCCCAAGACCAAGAGAATAGATCCGAGTTTTATGAGAAGTCATTGGCTGTCTGGCACATCCAATTTTGGTGGCAAATTTTTCACACCTTTGACCTGAGCTATGAGAGCCTACTGGAACCCAGGGGGTCACTACTGAGGGAATCTACCAAATCAAACAGAACAAGGTCTGCAGGGTGATTGCTTTTTTCCCTCCTGGGGATTGAATCTGGGACCTTCAGGCCTTTGCATAGAGTTGTATCTCAAATCTTTAAAAATAAAAAAATTAAATTTTGAGTCAAGGTGCTGCTAGGCTTCCCAGGCTGAGCTCAAACTTGCAACACCCATGACTCAGCCTCCGCCATGCGGATTCCTTTTAGGCATCGTAATGGGGATGCACGAACAGCGGCACTTGTTCTGTTTAGGGAAGGCAGTGTGGTGATAGAGAAAGGCTGCCTCTGGGTGGGAGGAAGCCCACAGCTCAACAGGCCTGCTCCTAGAGCCGCGCACCTGGCGAGACCTGCCATCTCAGTATCACAGAGCGAAGGGCTCCTGCCTGTCTCCAGAAAGGTTTGTGATGCTGTGCCCCTGGGGTGAAAGGAAGATGTATGCAGTAACACTGGCAAGACAGGAGTGTCATCAACGATGCCCAGGCTGCACTGTAACCATCTTGACTTGTACTCGGTGACACAGTCCAGGACCCAGGAGCTTGGGCAAAGGGGGAGACTGTCACTCATCAACACATCTGTGACTCCTGCTGGCATTAGTGTGGGGTCTCACTCAGAGCCAGGGCACCAGGCAAGCTCCCATGTGGCCCGAAACTGTGAAAATGCTCCTCTGCCTACTAAGGTAATTCATCCCTCAGTCCCCACCCCCAGGTTCAGCAGGCGCCTTCCCACTGCTCAGCGGTCCCTGGGCCCTCTGTGCTCCAGGCCCAGAGTGCCTCATGCTTCCTGACAGGGCCACCTGCTCTGAGGAAGACTGTCTAAGGTAGCAGATGAAAGAAATCTGAAGGGAAAACTCAGCAACTGCGATATAAGAAAAGATAAGGTTTCTTTACATGTGCGTCTACGTACCACACCCTCATGCACAGCACACAGGTACACACACGTATGCATGCACATACACACATGTACACATGTAGGCAGATGTGCATATAAGCACACATACATGTGCACACACAAAGACATACACGTGTTCACATGTGCACACATGTACACATGTAGTCATACACATGCAGACACAAACACACAATGCAGCATGCAGACAATGCATGTATGCACACATGAGCACACTCACATGTACACACATACACCTGCACACTCATATGCATACGCACATGCGCAATGCACACACATGCATACACACATGTATGCACATGTAGACCTGCACATGTACACACAAGCACACACATGCACATATGTGCAATGCAACATGCAGATACATGCACACATGTGAGCACACTCACATGTACACACCCATGCACACACCTGCACACCCGCATACATATGCACACATGCACACACATATGTGCACACTCTCACATAAGCACATACACACACACACACACACACACACACACATTTACTCCCAAACGAAGCGAGCCCCATTGCCAGCAATGCGTCCACTATGTCGTGGAGGCCAGGGCGCAGTTCTGTACTGAGTTTTGCTAAGCTGGTGACGCGGTGATGCTCTAGGTTGTGCTGCTTTGCTGAAACTCACTGCGAAACGCGGGCTCTCCAAGGAGCACTGAGCTTCCCTGAGCTAACCCTGAGGGCGCCCAGGCTCCCCACCACTGTGGAGCCAAGTCCTGCTGTGGCCGGCAGAGGGCGCCCCGCGGAGGGCGCTGCAGCACGTGCCCTATTTCTTCTCCTGAGGTCGGCTTGACTCTGCCCGTGAGCAAGTGGGCAGCAATGGCAATGTATTTATCCGAGAGTGACAAATGATTCTCTGGAAAAATGCCAGCTAAAATATTTTAAAGGCTCCTACGAGAATAAAGCAAAGGCCTGACAACAACTCTAAATAAAAATGGCTAATAAATATACTTAAGCAACTGAAATTGCCAAATGAAGCGAAACGTCACCGTCAGGACCCTCAGGAGCGAGATGCCCACGGCTGCTAAGAGTGCAGCGAGCCAGACCCCGGAGCACCCGGAGGCAGCAGGAGGAGGGAGGCGCCTCCCCACGGACAGCAGCGATGCGTGCGCAGGCACTGAGCACCCCACACTGCGCCTCGGGCCTGGGGCTGGGGACTGTACTCCGGGAAGCTCATCTTGCCAGAATCCTGAGAAGGTGTGCGCTGCCTGAACACCCCGCTGCAAGCGTCACCACTTCCCTTTAGGGTTACTCAGGCAGTTGAGAGGGGAGAGCCTCACGCAGAAAGGCCACAGTGACTACACCTATCAATTCCAGTAACATTACTATTGCATGCTCATACAGTGTCCCTAAAACCTATAAGTGGCTCTAAGAAAAAGTTGGTCATACAAAAATACCGTCACTATGGCAACAAGCAGGTTCTTCTGAGGAGCGATTGATCTACGGCATACGACCCTGAGGCTTGCTGAGCCACACCCTCCAGACCTAGGGCCACTCACAAAGTCTCTGTCCAATTCAGAAAGGACAGATGTTCTGGGTATGCCGTGACCTGCCCGGCCCTACAGAGCCCACCACGACTCTTTAGTGTCCACAACAGTTCAGAATAACATACAGGTTTCAATTGATAACAGTTGTACATATTTATGGTGTAGGACAAGACATGTTGACATACACAGGTCATGTGACATGACTGACACTAGTAGCGTGTCTGTCACTTCATATACTTCCCGCTGTGGGGCTGTGTAAGATCCCTCTGCACTTCCAGCCATACAGGTTGTTGTTTGCACCAGCTCGGGAGTCAGACATGAAGGTAGGTTGAAAACTAAATGAAGGGGACCCTTCCAGCTGATTTATACTACAAAGCTCCTTGAGCACCGTTTTAGTGACCTCTCTCTGGTTTTTGAGAAACATATTGCTGTCCACTAAAAGCACTTCCTAGCTAGCCAGCCCTCCTTCAAAAGGACCACAACTGCCACTGTCATTATGGTTGTGTGCTCCAATTCAACGTTCTGGGGAAACCTGGGTCAGGAAGCCATTTCCTCTTCACAACAGAACATGTTCTTTGAAACCCACACATGGTCTGGAGCCCTCGCTCTTCTTACAAGGCAACTGGCAGAACACGGACAGCTACCCAGAATCAGAATTACTGCTCAGAACTACACTTCCCTAAGCCCCCAAATGTGAAAATGCACAGGGCACCAGAACTCGAAAGCCTGGCCAGCTACAAGAGAGACACACACGTCTGAGAAGGAGCCAGGCCAGCAGGGACAACCGGGAGCTGTGGGCACTGTGTGCTGTGGCTCCAGCCACAGCACTCCAGCCACTCTGTTTGTGTCTTCGTGGAGTAAGAACAGTTCAAGTGACCACTCCAGTCTTTAGGACTTGTCCGCCCTCTGTATAAAAGACTTGGCTGGGCACAGGTTCATCTGACAGCTGAGAGTCCTATTTAGTCTAAAATCTTGTTTGATGGTAGAAATGGAGAAAGAATTAATCCTGAAGATGCCCCGAAGCTTCCTGAATTAATCCCAGCATTCGCAGGTCTCCCGCATGCGGTATTCCAGAAGTTCCTCCTTTGGGCGTGTCACATGACCTTTAAAGGAGCAACAAGGTCATTCCAAGCTCCTGCCAACTCGCTTGGAAGTGTGAGGCCTGAGAACAAAGTACCGTGCTTGGGACACAGGCTTGCTCCTTGGGAAGGTGGTCACTCGCTGATTTAACGTAAACTCTTAAGCATCTGGGACGTCAAGAAGGGAATAGAGGTGGTCCAAAGACATGATTCTATGGAGCGACAGGGAGTCGAGAACAAGCACAGAACTCTACCTAAAGTTGTTCTAAATTTTCAGGTTGGCGGTGAAAGGCCAGGCCAGCAGAGCAAATGTCCTCTCTGTCAGCTGGTGGGAAAAAGGTGACACAGTTCCACCACAAGGGGGCAATACTTCGCTTTTACTGTAAGAGGTTGGCTCCAAGGTGTTGCACTTTGTCTTTTTTTTTTTTTTTTATATATCTCGTTTTTAATGCATGCACAGGGGCACTTTGAGGCTCTAGTTTCTGAAATACTTTCTTTCAAACCCAGTTAGGGCCTTTACATTTCTAGCCAAAGTAAGCCTGCAGTGGACTGAAGGGTAAGGAGGCCCCACATGTGACAAGCAGAAGCCACTGCGAGGTGGCCGGAAGAATGTCTAAGGTGCAGGAGAACCACATGGAGCAGGGGAACTTGCTAACCAAACAGTGACTCAGGGGAGTCCTCTGCCCAAACTCCGCAAAGAGTTGACAACCACCGGACAAGCCACCTCTTGAGCCCACAGCATGCGTGCACAGAGACGCACGCTGAAGGCGAACGCGCAGGGCCGCACGAGGCGGCCACGCAATGGCGCGCCAGGCTGCTCAGATGAAATTCCATGTAGCCAGGGCCACAGCAGCCGGGGCACAGCAGCCCTACGGCAGAGACTTCCGCTTCTCTCTGTTTTCCATTTCATGTCCTCAACGGTCACTGGACAAGGCCATGAGTACGGAGTCGTTTTCAAGCCACACAGAGATGCACAGGAGGGCAGGCGGCATCTCCACTGAGCTCTGTGAAGGAGGGCGCGTCCCGCCGAGGCGCAGAGCCTTTCTGACTGCTCAGCCCCGCCTAAGCGACAGTGACCCCCACCTGGGCATCCTACTGACTCAGGCTGCACATCCGTGCTTGACTCTCTCCCTTCCCTTTGAGCACAACCGTCTGCCGTGAGGAACTGGGTCTGGGTGGGCCCCACGCAGGCGCCCCACACGCATTCCACCTCTGCAAACGTGGGGAAGCAGGAGGACCTAGACCTGCGGCCAGAATACTGTGCAGCAGCCTGGCCTCCATGCCTGTAAAAGAAACAAAATTTGCAGAAATGACCAGGCTCCCTTGGTACTCCTAAATCAAGTCAGAAAAGTATCAGGTTCTGCGGAGAGAGTGATGCAGCGGCTTTCATTAGATTAGGTGCTCTGGGACATCTGAGGGAACGTCAAGCCCTTCCACAGCTGACTTCAGAATGTAACGAATGCACCGCCTCAGATAATCCTATTAGAACCAGAGGATTTAATACCTTCTTCTTGGTCTTAAATCAATAGCCATTACCTAAACAAAGAAAAAGTCGCAGAAATGACACTTAGGGCTGTCAGCATATGGCAAGCGCTCATTTGATTTGCACCTGACCTAAGTTCTCTGCTGCTTGAAGACACTCATGTAGGTGAAAAGCAAGCCAGTAGCTGCTTCTGCAAGCAGCTGCACCTGCCCTGCCAAAGTGACAGACGTGGGCAGCAGCCTGTGAGCCCTCTGCTCCCGGGCCTGATGCCCAGACCCCCTCACTGTTGTGGTGCTGTCTGTCATGGCTGACTGCTTGTGAGCGACTGAACTCCACTGTTTAAAGTCAGTATTTCCAGAGTCCCAGTTAGACGCTACAGAAACCCAGCCAGTCAGACACCGCCCTGGAGCACAGGGGCCTGCGCTGAATCTGGACCCCGATCCTGGTCAGGGCTTGGATGCAGGGTCTTTGTCATCAGCTACAAAGCACCTGGGCTTCCCAGTCTGCCATGGGCTCCGTCCTCAGTGTGACCCGGGTGGCAGCCGTGGTTTCAAGGAGTCGCGGTGCCTGTCCTGCTTATCCCTGCTCAGGGGCGTGTTCCGCTTCATGGGAGGTAGAAGAGAAGCTGCAGGAAGCTGCACCATGGAGTTGATGCACTTGGAGCTCCTGGGGTCAAACAGCACATCTGGAAGCCTCCACTCGCAGGCAGGGATCTGTGGCACAACTCAAGGAAAGAAAGCACAGGACGTGTGTCTTCAGCTGGGAGTGGGAAGAAGTCCAGTCCTGAGCCCAGGGACGAATCCTCTGGAGAGGTTCTAGGGCACCAACTCTGTACCCAGGGTGCAGTTTCTGATCCAGGCTCCACAGTGACCAAGTGTGGGACAGCTGCCGAGGGACAGAAGGGGCCAGGCACTGTGTAGGGACAGGCGGGGCCAGAAGGCAGGGCTCAGAGCACCCACTCCTCCCCGTGCAGCTGAGAGCCCCCCTCTGGACACCATGAAATAGAGGCCTCTGCTGGGAGCTCCCGTGGGCAAGGCCACAGGAAAAGCAAGCGCCCGCCCGAGCTGCTCTACTCCAGGGACGCTCCCGAGGGGCAGAGGCTTTCCTCCTCCTGCACTTGTGTTCCAGAAACTTGGTTCGCTCCTCAAAACATCCCAACCAATCTGACAAACAGGTTATGTCTTGACAAGTAATATAGCTGGTTTACAAGCATTTTACTGTTAGACAAAAATAAAGACCAAACTGTACTTGAAAACTGTAACAATAATCAAGTGTGGGGTGTCTCTCCAGATACGATGCAGAGTCTGTAACTCAAAATATAGAAAAGACAGGAAAAGCACTTCTCAGCTCAGGGAACCGATGGTG
This sequence comes from Capromys pilorides, assembly GCA_004027915.1. NCBI lineage: Eukaryota > Metazoa > Chordata > Mammalia > Rodentia > Capromyidae > Capromys > Capromys pilorides. Next base: position 37,515 of record PVKN010000688.1, on the reverse strand, counting down.
CCAGGACCTCGGTGTGGATGAGAGGAGGCGAGCAGAGGCACCCTCCGCCGGGTCTCTCTCTCCAAGAGGCTTCAGCGAGCTTCCCACAAGGCACTGCTCCATGAACGCAGAGGCAGAAGCTGTGCACCAGGCACCAACTGCTTTACACAGCTTGACTCATTCGTTACAAAAATGTCCTGATGAAGAAGTCACGGTCCTTATCCATATTTTTCAGAAGAGAAAGCTCAGAATCAGAGAAGCTGAGAAACCCAAGACCGGCGGGCTGAGGCTGAGCTGGCTTCGGAGCTCTTGCAAAGCTTCCAAGCCCCACCTGTCAGGTGCCTTCTGCCCCCTCCATGCTATGATGAGCAGGATCTCTGTGCTGGTGAGGAAGGAGCATGGTGGGCTCTTGCCTGCAGTCACAAACTCCTGTGTGCCCTGTGTGCCAGCCAGCCACTCCATCGAAGGCTGGAGCCTGCCACTCACCAACCTCTGAGGCTCACCAGTCTGACAGAAGACCCAGAAGCTGGAGCACAAACTGCTCTTACAGGCTGAGGAAAGCAAGCATTTGCCAAACTAAGTCTCCAACTACGCACCCAGACCAGATGACAGCTGTGCTCACCGTGGGGCCTTTGCCCCCCACCCCAGGGTGCACAGAGCCCCTCAATTGTAGGAAAAGCCCTCAACAAGGAGGAGCTTCCAGCATGTTCCGCACCGCTAGGATCATCAGAGATGTCACCCTCCTCAGGCTTCAACGCCCTACAACCTGGCTGGGTCACCTGGAACCCTAAGCTCTTTGCTCATGGCCACTGGATATTAACGTGGCAGAAGCCGGCTAAATACCTTTTAGAAATGCCCTAATGTTAATGCAGTGGGTTGGTTTTTCCTCAGCTAAAAATGACACCTCACGTTCCAGGAAAAGTGGTGAGACTGGTAAATATATGGTGTAGACTAAATTCACAGGACGCTCTTCTCTGCATGCGCACATGCGCACCAGCTCTGCCACCAGCTTCCCAAGCTCTGCTCCTCAGGATGTTTTGGCCACTGTGTTCTCATCAGTTTAATTCAACTCAGGTGTTGAGGGAAGGCATGCAAAAGTGGAAGTTTACTAATGGTGCAAGAACTGTAAAAGTTAATAGAAATGACATAAAGGAATCCCCACTGAACAGGTGGGGAGTTTAGGAAAATACATCGCTTGAAGCTTGACAAGAAAAACCGCACAGGGTGCATGCAATGTGAGACAAACGTCACCTTCTCAGCAGGGGTGCAGGGGTCTGTGCACAGGCCTGAGCTAAGTGGACTGGGGCCACCAACTTAAAAATCCACTGGACTCAAATGACAGCTCAGTTTAAAATGGACAAAAGTTCAAATTCTGGTACCAAAAAACAAAACAAAACAAATAAATAAATAAAATGGGCAAAGGATCTAAACTGACATTTCTTAAAAGAAGAGAAATGAATGTCCACATGATTTCTTTAACTGATCAAGATTTCTAGGCATCGGGGAAATATAAATTAAAACCTGGGCCGGCCAGATAGCTCAGCGGACTAACGCGCTTGCTTAGGGTCTGATTCCTGGGTATGCCATGCCAGCCCCACCCCCAGGGAGTGCTGAGACAGTGATGGACACTGGGTATGATAGCAGACACCTCTAATCCCAGCACTTGGAAGGCTGAAAACAGAAGGATCACTATGAGTCCAATCTACATAGTGAGACTCTGCAGACCCTGTAGACCCTGTCCTAAATACATTAAAAAATAAATATCTAAAATAAATTAAAACCCATAATGAGATATCATTGCATACCTATTAGAATGGCCATTATTAAAAAGGCAAGTGATAAATATTGGTGAAGACATTCAGCAATGGGAACTTTTACACACTGTTGGTAAAAATGCACATTCCTACAGCTGGTCCAGAAAACTGCCGGGAGGCACCTCGAAGAGACGAAACAGCATTATCATAGGATCCAGCAATTCCACTTCTGGTATATAGTCAAAGAAACCGTAGTCAGCAGGCAGCAGGGTTATCTGCTCCCACCTTCCCAGTGTTCTTCACAGCAGCTAAGTTAGGGAAGCAGCTGATGGGATGCCAACCAGGCTTCCATCAAGGAATCCCGGCCACTCACAGCTGCAGGGATGGAACAGGGAAACATCACATTCAGGGAAATAAGCCAGCACCAACACTGTACAATCTTGCTGACCCTAAAAAGCGGATCTCGTAGAACTAGAGAGGACAACAGTGGCTACAGGGGCTGGAGGGGAGGGAAAGGATGGTGAGAGAGGTGATACTGACCAAAATAACATAAGGTTTCAGTGATTTATTGCATAGCACAGTGGCTACAGCTAGTGTGTTATATATTTCAAAACTGCTAAAGGAAAATTTTAACATTCTCACCACAAACAGGTCGGTTGGTGAGGTGCTCATTAGAAAGACCATGTCTTTCTATGATATATTTATAAATCAAACCATCGCCCCACAGATACACACAATTAGCATTTGTCTATCATTTCTCAAAAGCTCTGTGCCTACAGGCATGGGCCCCAACTGACACGGAAAGAAGAGCACTGCCCTGCCTGGCCTGAGTGAGGCTCCGCTGGCTCCTGGTGTGGCAGACAGAAGGGCACTGAGCTGGTCAGGGCCACGAGAAGGCCAAAAGCAGCACAGTGATGACCCACGCACGTTTCTAAACTTGCTGCGGCAGTATAACGAGGAAAGAGTGGGCTTTTAAACATTACACTAGCATGTCTGGGGGCCGATGGGGGAGAAAACGAGCTACTCTCTGTTTTTCTTTTTAAGCATTTTTTAGTACAGGGTCTACAGGGTGTCACTACATAGATCGGACTTACAGCGATTCACCTGTGTTCAGCCTCCCAAGCACTGGGATTATGCCTGGGAGGTGCACACCCAGTCTTACATCCCCACCTCAGCACACCTCAGGGGAAGGGCTGGCACAGCACACCCAGGACGGAACCTGTCCCTGCGTTTGCCTAAGCAGGAGCTTTAATCCACTGAGCTTTCAGGCCAGCCCGCTATTTTCCTAAATAACACCTACCATGGAAAACCAATCGTATTGCTGAGAGGACCAGAGGTTTAAATGTGAATGCAAAAAAGATTGCAAACTTCTAGAGCATGAATCGGGGGAACACGGAAGCAGGGAGCTACTCTTGATGGCTCCACAGAACATTAGTACCACAACTACCACAAAGCCAGGGTCCCCTATTCAAAAGGACAACCTTAAGACCGGTTTGAAAAAGAAAAAAAAAAAAAGGAACCAAGAAAGGATTAGAAACACACGAAACTGACAAGAGCTTGTCCAGAACACCAACTCCTGACAGGAAGGTGAGGACGGTGCTTATGATGCCTAGACATCCCCAAAGCCCGCTTGGACTAGCCTCAGGGAGGCCATGCATGTGCAGAAGTCCCAGCTGCACCCCAGGGTCAGCACTCCAGCAATGCATGCACTAAGCAATGTCCGGTGAGGCCACCAAACGAGAGCCTCCTGCCACTGGCATTGGCTCCAGGGCCCCAGGAGTGGCAACAGAGTTGATGCCGAGCTGCTGCACACAGAGGCAGCTGCGCAGACATGATCCCAAGTGGACCAAAGGGAGGCGAGAGGCCTCACCAGGGCCTCCTGAGTGCTCTTGCTGCCGCACCTCTGTGCCCAGGACACCGGCAAGTGTTACAGCAATGCTGCAGCAGCAACAAGCTGGGCGGCCCCAGGCACAAGACCACTGCAGGTTACCTTCCTGAAGGCAGCCCCTGCTCAACTGCACTCTGTGGACTCCACCTCCTCCCGGGGGCTGCACGGTGCCCGGCTCACTTTCCTGCTGGTGCGTCTGGTGTGGGCTCCTTCCACCGCTCACAGTTTCAAACCCAGGGCTTTTATGGCTTGCTCTCTTACTGCTGTTAGCAGCAGCCTCTTCGCACTGGCATGCTCGCGACTTCCCTGTCTTCTAAATGCAACCAGCAGTTCCCCTAGGGTCACTCCACTATGTCATTAGTCTGTTTTTCAAGTGATCAGCTGTGACCTTGATCCCAGGTCCTCCCGCACCTGCTGTGGCTCGGGGCCTGTGCCCCTCCCCCAGCGCTCCTGCTTGTGTGTGGGTGATGTGTCTTCCCACCATGGCATCTGAGGACGGCAGCCCTGCCTAAGGTTCAGTCCCTGTATAATGAACACCAAAAGTCAGAGCGTTGTTAATGTTTAGGGTGACTTCATATTTGCCATAATATTGCAAGTTTTCATTTTTCTTTCTCCCAAAAGTCAGCTCATATCCGACAGATGACGAGCAGAGCAGCCTTGTTCTCGACTTACCTGCTGTGGACAGTGGTGATTTGCCCCTCTGCCCCTCTCGTCAAAGTAGTATCCTCATCATCCCTGCTGAGCCCAGCAGCGCCCTCTCCTGGGTCACTAGCACACAGCGGGGAAGTGTGGGATGCCGCAACCTGCAGTGCTCTTCTGAGGCTCCTTCCTCGGGACAGGTGCTGCCCCCTCCTGCACTTGCATTCTGGAGATGAGTGCGGCCACTCGATGATGCCACCAGGTGCTCAGCCTAGAAGCCACATGCCTGGCTGAAGCCCTGGCTTGGGAGGCAGAGGGCTGGCACCAGGCAGAGGACCTCCCAAGCCACAGGACCAACACAGATCACCCTGTGCCCACCCCACTTCCTCCGGCACCCAGAATAGTAGTGAGGTGCCTGGCTGTCCAACTACTGGAGGAATTAAGTGGATCCACTGTCTAGCCTGAGGCCTAGGCATGGCCAGTACTATTGGGGAACACTCTCATTCTGCCGTTGGGCAACCTGCCAAGTCTGTGTTTCTTGCCGGCAGCTCAGGGGGTGCAGACTTTGTGTTTGGAGCCTTTCACAGAGTCGCAGCCCTCCGAGCACAGCACAAACCGCATCTCCAGTTGTTTCCCTCTAGATGCTGCAATGGATCGATGTGGTTTTCTTCACAGGGTCACCTGTCCCATTCCCACGGGCACTCAGGAAGAAATCAGGAGGGTGCTGGCAAGGGTAGAGCTAGCACCTGAGAGCACAGCCCCATGGTCATTGGCTTCCACGTGGGCTCAAGTGTTGCACAGTGCAAAGAGAAAGTGCCCTGGAGCTGACACGAAGGAGAAGAACTCATAGCTCTGTTTGTGCCCATGGCCAACTTCACAGGCCTTAACTCATGAAAATGACTAACAGGAGCACGGTGAAAGCCTGAGGCCCGTCTTCCTGCAGCAAAGCATTTGCAGCCTTTTGCCCTGGGAAGAGCGTCTCTGAGTCCAGGAGAACCTCACGCACCTTTGGCCTCTGTGAGCACTGAGGAGAGCTGGGATCTGGACTCCAAAGCCCCTCCCTCCCGTGGTTACACAAGTATAGCGTCTGCACGAAGAACACACCAGCTGCCATGCCACAGAGCTCATGCTTCCGCCTCCTAGGGACATCGCTTGCCTTTCCACAGGTGCACCTACCACTCGAGACGCGCTACTCTGCCCTTGAGGTTTGCCAGGCAAATGCTGTATTAAGAGACTGCCTACTTTCTCTTTGAACCGCACATTTGGAGTCTACACGCTGTTCCTGCCAAGGTATTCCAAATCACACTGCGAAGGTTGTTCCCGCACTGCTTCTGCCCTTTCGACAGCCTTTGTTGAGGGTCCCTAGATATGGAAAGTCATGGAGCTGAGGTAACGCCCTGCAGACCTCCACACCCGGAGCACAGGAGAGTGCTGAGAGCTCAACAAGGACGCAGGATGCGCAGAGCCAGGGCTTGTGCATGCCCTGCTGGAGGCCACCTTGGTGGGCAGCTCAGTTCTGCCAACAGAGCTTTTCTAAAGTCTCATGGCTGGTATCTTCTCTGAGGTCGTTTTCCCTCTACAATAGGAGTAAAATAGTTGTTGTGTGCTGAAGATGCCAGCTCTAGGACCCAGCAAGAGAATGCAAAGCTCGGCCCCCCATGACCCATCCCAAGCAGCCAGCCCAGTTAGTGGTGGCCATCCTGGGGACCAATCACGGGAAGAGTAGAGCAGAAGGCCCAGGAGGGCAGAGCCAGCAGAGACCTGTGCAGCTGAGCTGCACTCACAGGCTGGGCTCAGAGCTTCCGTGCAGGAGCAGTCTGGTGGCACCCGGTGTGGTAGCAGCCCAGCGTTGTGACCAGGTGGGCCCAGCCCACCAGCGCCTCAGAGGCCAGCTGTCTGCTGGTAGTGATCACCACTGGCTGGGATGGGAGTCATCTCATCACAGCTGCACAAACACAACTTTTCATTGTTTGGAGAAAAGCAGCACTGAGAAGGACTCCTGTCCAGGAAAGTGAGGACACTGCAGCCAAAGGCAAACGATGCGGGGGAGATGAGTTCGCTTCAGGATGGACTCTTACCAAGAAGAAACAGCATCCACAGTGCTCTCAGCTGGGGACCACGCAGGCTCCACACCCCCCGTGCAGTGCTGAGAGGCAGCCAGGTCCTGTGGCTTGGCGCCTGCACAAGCCCTGAACACACGCACTGTCATAACAGCTCCCAGAACCAAACCAGGTGCGCGCCGCCCTCAGCTGGGGAGTGAGGGCCTGGGGCTCTGGGCTGCAGGCCTGAAGAGGACAGCAGATCCATGGGCTTGGGGTTTGCTGTGGCAGAAAGCATCTGTTACATTTTCCAGAGCTCTGACCAGTACATCGTTCTGCTGGCCACTGCCTGCACCCCAAGACTTCCCTTCCAGGGAAGGCCGCAGGAAACCTAGAACAGACGCAAATTTCAAGAGCTGGGTTTGCCTCCCTTTCCCATCTCTGACGCAGGTTTTTCACCATGCCCGTGCTGTGAACTCTGGTTCTTAAAGGAGTTATTCAAAGTTCTGGCTGGAGAGGAACCATCACTGCGTAGAATCCCCGGATCCGCCGTGGTATTTTGCAGAGAACCTGTGTGTGTGCTCAGCTTGTTCCCTGCCTACAGCCCCTGGGAGGTTCTGGGGTCCTCACTGGATTCTCTAGCTTCACTACCATGAAGAGCATCCGAGTTTTCACTTTTCTCTGGGGCGGGTGGAGAACCAGGGACTGAACGCAAGTCTTCACACTGAGCCACATCTCCAGACCTTCTCTTCTGTGCTCTGCAAGAGTCCTGCTAAGTCGCTAAACTGGCCAGCCTGGGCTGTAATTTGCAGTCCTCCTGCCTCAGCCTCTATAGTGGTTTATACCTTGTGTCAACTTGAAAAGCTAGAAGCTTAACTAAATAGAGTCAGCAATTCCTCACCCTAGGGCATGGAGGTCCCATCCTGGGGCATGGAGGCCCACCCTAGAGTGACTCATCGCTTAAAGAATATAAGAGGGAATTGAGGAAGGATGGAGGGTTCCGTTGCCTCAGAGGAGCTGAGTCTTCCCAGTCAGCTTGCATGCGGTCACCTGGCTCTGGCACAGATCCTTTGGGCTATGCCTCGGATCCTTCAGCCTTTAGGTATAGACTCATCCACCTTCTGTTGTAGACCCGTTGGCCTCGTGATGCGGACTTACTCAGAACACTGCAGTGGACTCAATATTGGGCTGAATCCTTTAGTCTCCAGTGTGCAGGCGCTCTCTGCACGCTTCCTCATTCAACTCTGTGGCTGGCTGTCGTAAGCCAATCTTGGAATTTCCTGTACATTTGTCGATCTTGTGTTATAGCTGTTCCTCTAGGAAAACCCTGGCTAATATAGCTTACCAGACACCTGGGATTACAGATGTGCAACACTGTGTTTAGTTTGTCTCTACTCTGTAAGTGGCCTGACATTCATACTATCAGACAACATCAGATAACTAGAACCATCCAGTTCACACCAATTGCTCAGATGCATTCTGAGCAATATTCACATGTAGCAACTCACTAAGTATTAATAGCAACGTTTGAGTTAGGAATGTTTTCACAAATAAGGAGGGTGTATTAAAAGTACATAACTACAAAGCTCCCTCATGAAGGGGCTGGGATCAGGACTGAGCGGGCTCTCTTGAGCACACCTTCTACGGCCTGGTCACACACGAGCTTGCAGGGCTGGGAGTCAAGGAGGAGCGGAGCCTTGGAAACAGGTCTGCACGAAAACCAAAGGTCCAGGGAGCAGGGCCAGGCCTAAGGGCTCTGAGCCACATGAGGGGCTCCTCGCTGCTCAGAAGCTAAACCATCAAGCAGAAAAGCAAAAGTGCCCATGGTTGTACCATTCTGTTTTGGTAATGGTTTCAGAGTCTTGCTTCATCCCTAAGTGAGTCATCCACGGCACGATGGGCACTCCATAAAGCCTTACTAAACACACAACTATGGTCCCACACGTGGAGAAACTAGGGCATCGTCAGCAGGCACACCCGGCTCTGCAGCACTCACAGGAGCACCTACCTAGGCCTCTGACTAGGCCGGGTTTGGCCTCTGTGGATGATGGGCTGCAGAGCCTCCTTCACTGCCTCCCACACCAGCTGCCAAGGAGGGCCTCACAGCCCCATCTGCATCCATCACTCAGCTGCCGAGCTGCCCACATGGCACTGTTTCAGGTACACATTCAGTCTAGCCTGCCTCCACCCAGGCTAGAGAAATAAGGGCACTTTGCTAGTAAATCAAATATTGAGATTACTCCTGTAAAATCCTGTGACATGAAATTACACTAATTATGACAAAACTTAAAGTTTAAACTACTTAATAATTTTTATTAATCTTGCACTAAAAGTTACGCCAACAATGGACAACAGTTACTTTGTGCAAGGTAGCTCTCCTCAAACTAACGTTATTTCCTCTACAGTAGAGAGAGGATTAATATAAAGCACGTCTTTATTCCTCACATATCTCCCCGATCTGAGCCGTTCAGTGCTTCTGGCTCCAAGATAGCCCAGGTCCAGTCATGCCCTGGGTAATGCGAGATCCGCAGTCCCCGTGCGACACAGGCCTCCTTTATTTTCCTGCGAACGCTGTCAAAACACATGAATGTTATCACTGCACACCGCTCTGTGTTTGCATGCTTGGTGCTCAAAAATTAACTGAATCACTTGTTTGTGTCCAGTCACAGAAGTAAATGCTGCACTAAAAATAGAAGAATAAGATCAAACAGAAGAGTCAACCTGCAGACGGCCGGCTACACCAACCCAGAAGCGAAAGCCACAGGAGACGAGCAGCCGGGGCTGCCGACAGCTCCCGTGGTCCTGCAGCCCTGCGCCACCAGGTGGAAGTGAGCATTGTCAAGCGACACACAGTGGCCTGATGTTCCGTTTACCTCCTCGGCAGAGACGTCTGTAGCAGCCAGGTCCGTGAGGTCCATCACTGAGCCTAACATGAAAGAGGTGGTAATGCACCAAGCTCAGGCTCTCCCTTGACGGGTTAGGCCATGGGGCTGGGGAAAAGATGCATCCGTGTCCTCACCCACCTCTCTCCCTTTACTTCTTCAGCAAAGTCTCGAACAGTTGGCTGAACGTTTAACATGCAATGAAGACACCCACAGGACAAATCAGCATGTGCTTACAAAAGTGACTGCCACTAAAATAGAGCAAAGGCCAAGAATGCTAAGTGACCTAGCCCAGGAAGACACTTGTTAGGGGACAATATGCTCTGATACAATAAGAGGTAAGGATCCTGTCTAATAAGCGTAACTCTGCTCAAGTTGGTCTCTGAAAGAGAAAAGGGAAGGTGTCTGAAGAGGCCACAAAAGCCGGCAGGGAGGCAGAGAGAGAGGTGTGGGTACAGATGAGCAGGACACAGAAGCCAGAACCAAATGGGACCAAAAGGCGTGGAAATCGGGCCACCGCAGGGCTGGGCCAGCTGGGAGGACATCTGGAGGTGACCTGGCTATCGTGAGCGGGAAGTCCATGTGCGGTGGCCGCTGGAATGGCAGTCGGGAGCCAGCCTTGAAGCAGCTGCAGAGAAGGGGTGCTACAGAGGTGACTGAGACTCGGCTCACCTGGGTTCTCGGGAGGGAAGCAGAGGCTTGGCCAGGGGCTCACCTAGGAGAGTGCGCAGCTGCAACCCACAGGCCTGGATGTGGGCCTCAACAATGCAGGGGAGGTAGAAATATTGAGAAAGCAAAGCAAGGGCCAGGGAGAGTGCTCGGTGGCACAGCGCAGGCTGGCGAGTGTGAGGTCGTGGATTTGACTTCTGGTACTAAAAAGGAGAAAGGGAACCGGAGGAGAGGAGGCAGGGCAGAGCACAGGCAGCCTCTTTCCCGGAAACGCACAAGGTTGGTGGTTGAGGAAACGCAGACTGAAAGGGCTGAGGGGTTGCTCCAGCGCCTTCCAGAGCAGGCAGTGTCTCCTGCTGAGCAGGGTGCCTGCGTGGCAAGCACAAGGGCCCGGGTTGTATCCCTGGTACCACATGCCATGCCGGCCCAGAAACCAGGTGTGTGGGCCCAGGCCTGTAATCCCAGCTCTGGGGAGGCTGAGACAGAAGGATCACTACAAGTCTGAACTAGGTAGCAAGACCCTGTAACAAGCAAATAAGTAAATAAGTGCACATAAAATGAAATACATAAATACACAAATATCTGCAAAAAATGTGTTAAGTACCACCACATTAACCAGTCTAGAAAAATGATGAAATCCATGAAGAGATTTCTGGGGGAGATCCTACACCAAATGTTACCTCTGAAGAATATTTTAAACTTCATTTTCATAGAGCAACTGTTCACAAACACGCTAATGGGGCCTTAATTCTCCAAGGCCAGAAGCTGGACGTGATGCTGCGTTCTGTGACCTCGGCACCCTGGACAGCAGAGGGGAGGCTCGGACCTGGAGTGCCCTTGGTGGCTTGGCGACTCAGCAGGACTGGGTCTTTTTTTTAAATATATAGATATAGATATTATAGCCGGCTCAGCCTGCCCTGGGGGTGGGGCTGGCACAGCATGTGGTGCCGGGGATCGAGCCATGGTCCCTGCAGTTGCCTAAGCTTGCCTAAGCAGGCACTTTAGACCACTGAGCCATCTGGCTGGTTCAAGATTGGGTCTTGATAAAAAAAAAACAAAAAAAAAAAAAAAAAAACTAAATTGGCTGAGGATGTAGCTCAGTGTGAAGGCTCTGGGTTCAGTCACTAATACTGGAAAAATACACAGCAAGTCTGGAAAAAGAGATGCCAGCACAATCACTGTGTGACAGGTTTTAAATTCAGCTTCTTTAATACAATTTTAAACTCCTTTCAATCCATGTAAAAATGAAAGACCTCGTTCTTGGGCCTAACTCAGGTGTGGGGGCTAAGTAGCGAGAATGTCAAAACTGTCCACCACTATGGACAGCACCGGCTCTAGTCTTAAAAGCTAAAATGACTGTGCATCTTTCCTTTCTCTCTAAGGTTTTTAATGGCTCGATGCTCTCTCAGCCCAAGACAGGCAATTTACCAAAGGCACTTCACTGAGAGGAGGAACAGAGCTCACTGACAAATGACTGGAACGGAAAGGTGGAACCTTGTTTGAAGAAACATAATGAAATCATGTTTTAAACAAAAAACTTATTTATGGTGAGATGTGGTGAGGCTGAGCGCAGTGACAGAGAGGTCCTTGGAAGCCAGCCGTGTGGCAGTCAGAAATCTGACCAAATACATCCTCATCCTCTCCCACAGCAATTCTCCGACTCAGTCCCATTCAGGAAAACAACCCAAAGAGCAGAGTGTTACATTCATAATGCTAATCAGAGAAGTATTTTCTTACCAAATTACTTAAAATTTTTTCCTGGTTATAATACTAAAGCAAGGTTCACTGCACTATATTTTAAAATTGCAAAAAGTATAAAAGAGGTTTTTGGTTTTTTTTTCTGAAGAGTGTTCCTGTTTATCTGCAGCTATCATTCAAACAAGTCAAGTGCTGCGGATGCCCACGTGCTGTTTGTCCGCAGCCAGACCAAACTCCGACTTCTTCAGCAGAAGAGTACTGTCATGGGCACCGCTTACTAAAGCGTTTGCTGACTGCCTGTCTGCAAGGGGTGGTTTGACAGGAAGACCAGGCGTGGGGTGCATCGGCCCTTCCGGTCCTGCGCTGAGACAGACTGCTTTTAATGTCTCAGTGCCTTCAGATTTGCTTATTTCCTGTGAACACACATGTTAGCTGCTGATTCGCATGAGGAACGATGCCGCTGATTTTCCTCCTTAACATTTTATCCAGGAACCTCGAGACAGGATGATATAACTCTCCCAAAACACACGCAAGTGCTCAACTTTCCCGTCAGATAAACTGAACAAGATCGTAGTAGCTTCTCTTTGCTGAAGAAGGGTTGTCCTGGCATACTTATGTCTAATGTATATTTCACCCAATACACACGCATATGCGCAGAAAATGTTTGGAAAGATACATAAAACTTCTGCACTATTGTTAATCTTTAATAATTTAAAAACCACTTTTATAAAATATCCTTAATAGCCCCAAAGTTAGTCATTCTGAGATAAGGATCAAAATAGGTACTATAGGAGCTGGGGTGCGGCAGCCTAAGCACCTGCCTGGCAAGTACAAGGACTGGGGTTGGATCCCTGGTACCACATAACATGCCAGCCCCAGAACCCCGGGTGTGGTGGTCCATGCCTGCAATCCCAGGGCTGGGGAAGCTGACACAGGAGGATCACTATGATTCCGAGCTGCACTGCCAGACCCTGTACCAGATAAACAATAAATAAATAAATTAATTATTTTTAAAAATAGCTGCTATCTGCATATTGGACTAGAATTGGAATTTTGCAATCTCCTCGCTTCCTGCTACGTGCTAGATTTGTGTAAAATTCTTCTCTTCCCAGGGTCCAGGGTGCTGGTCAGGATTTGACAAAAAATGACCGAGTCTGCAGTACAAAGACTTGAGGCCACTGCCTGTCAGTGAGGACCATGGCCGAGAAGCAGCAGCAGTCGGAGGCAGGACAGACTCACAGGGCCACAGGGCTGCGTTCTGCCCAGTGGTGAACGACGCCTCTGCCTTGTGGGTGCAGGGCCACAGCAGGACTGTGTAAGAGGAGCCAGAGCCCAGAGCAACGCTGCTTCCTCCAGACTCTGCAGAGCCCACAGGTCAGCGGAGAGGGCCGCCACACTCCAACACTGCACCTCCAGACCTCAGGAGCCGCAGTGGGACCGTGCGGCCGATGGAGGAGAGGTGCATCCACGCCGCAGGGTCAGCAAGGGGCGGTGTGGGGTCCTGCACCCCTGCTGCACCACTCTCCCGCCTCTGACACGGAGATAGGACAGGCCACAGTGCAGCCAGGATGGGCACCGAGGCTGGATCACAGGGAGGCCAGGCCACAGGGCCAGAGGTGAGCGGCACACAGGACAGCGAGTGTGTCACACCCCGCTGCACTGGCCACGAGACAGAGGCTTCCTAAAGTCACTCTCAGAGGGATTCTGGCTAGGTGGTTCTTCTGAGAGGATCTGACCCTGATTGGGGAGGGCATCCCCCTAAGTGTCTGCAGCAGGCACGTAAGTTGTGCATTACAAACACACACACACACACGCGCGCACACACACACACACACACACACACTCTCACATACAGAGTACTCAAATACACACACGTGGTACCTCTGCCAAATCCCTGAGCTCTCCACAGTAGGACAATTAAAAAGAAACTATAATACAGTTGTGTTCTACCAATCTTATAAAATAAAAACTTTGTGTTGTTAGGGTGTAATTTTCAAGTTAGGTTAGATAAAGCAAACTCATAGAGTAGGGAACTGTATTGCTACAATAAAAGCACAATTTAAAATGTGAAGACGGAAACCAAAACTCACACTCTTTATCTTGCTACAGATCTCAGTGTGCGCACAAAATCAAATATTTTTCCACTACTCACAGTAAAGTCTTGGTCAACTCAGAGCTGCAAACTTTAGAACTTAAAGTTACCCCAGAAAGCCCAAGCAACTCCAGCCTTCTTGCGGGTTCTCCCTGCCCTGTTGTGCCCAGGCAAATGTGCCAGAGAACCTGGTTCAGAAGCACAGTCTTCAACCATTCACTTATAAATTCCTACAGAATTACTTAACATATTGGAATGAAAGGTTTTCCTTTCAGACTACACATTCACTCTGCCTGCAACACTATGGGCATGAAAGGTCATTTATTAAAGCCGCACTATCACACCCACTTAGAGAAAATAAATAAACAGAACACAACATGGCCAACCTCTCCGCCCATCCGACGGGCAGCTACAGATCAGGAGGCGCATCCAGCAGTGGTCATGGCAATGTGAAACCAATTCAGAAGCCTAACAAGGAGCCCAGAGTCATGGGAGGCGCCCCTCTCAGAAGCATCAGCCCTCAAGGAGACAGGAGACAGGCGAGGGCCACAATGGGGAGAATTCAGTTGAAACATGGCCTCGTGTTTCCCCATCGGCTCCAAGGCGTGGCTTCTGGTGCGTGGGTGAATGGTCGACCTCCTAGACCTGTCCTGTACTGCCTGCCGAACCCTGGCCCCCAGCCCCAGGACAGCCTGATGCCATCCTGTGGAACTGGGGGAGTTTGCTGTTGTGTTCCGAAGAGCAGTAAGAATCCAAATGAAGCCTTAAAGGGGCACACAATATGTTTGGAAAATCTCTCTGAGAGGTGAGCCAGGTGCAAGGAAGCCAAAGGCAACCAGAAGGAAGATGAGGGGAAAGACGGGAGGGGCAGTGTGTGTGTGTGTGTGTGTGTGTGTGTGTGTGTGTGCACGCACACCTGCAGGGACAATGTCATCACTCTTGCCTGTGACTGGCTCTGGCCAAGCCCAGCAAACACCTTCTCCTGCCAGTTATTACTAAGTCACGTGTCCATCGGCAGCAACTGTTATCGATTTACGCTTCTGACACGCACAGCCTCCCACAGCTTCCCCGTGTGGACACTCGGGATTTTCAAAGAACCACGAAGTGTTTGCCTCAAGGCCGAGCATATGATGGCCTTCATGCAAGGGCGGATCCACCGGCCTGTCCAGCCGAGAGAACAGGCAAAGAGAAATTGAGAGGCTGCTCTGGACTGAAGGCTGCGAGCGGCTGGCTACAGTGGGTAGCGGAGCAGAGCAGTGCTTGCTACGTGAGCGTGGCTGCTTCTCTCCCATGCTGCTCAGTAACCCAAACTGCAGACTATCTGTGAAAACACGGGCTGGATTGTGGACAATGGAAACGTTGCCAAGAAACGCTGCAGTCATGTCACCTTCCCAGCCCACAGGAGTAAGAGGCAGAGGCCGCCAAGGCAGTGGCCTGGGAATGCCATCCACGTCCCTTCCTCAGATGCTCCTCACGTTCACACATGTTGCCAGCAAGGAGATTCTGCTGTCTTCCAGAGAAGAGCACTACAGTGAGTGGAGGCTGGGAGACCTGGCACTGACACGCAAACCTGGAGGCCTCAGGCTCGGGTCGCCGGCCACCAATGCACCTCGCCCTAACGTGGTGCCGTGGCCACGTGGAAAACAGCACCAAGAATCTCAAAATCTAGCGTATGCTACTAGCTTGGGAAGACAGGCACTATTCTATTTTCTGGGGCTCTTTCACAGTTGAAATGCCTGGGTGTGTCTATACTTGCTTAATGGCGAGCCTGAACCAGAGAGGCTCTGAGGAAGTCCCTAAGGCTGATGAACCCTATGAAATGCACTCATGTCTGCGTAGAAAGAGCTTCCTCAGAGCACACCGAGCCACTTGGAGCCACAGGGCTTTGCTCTCTGGAAGCATCATCCTCAGGGTCACCTCCACAGCGTGGGGGGTGTCCTTGGCTGCCCCCACCTCCTGCGCGGGGCCAGCTCCCTCAGATTACACGTATATGCACTGCTTAGCAGGCAAAGTGCTGGATTTTTCCCGGCAGGGGGTGGGTAAGTAAAACACTTGAGCCAAGTTAAGGATGTTTTCCAACAGAAATGCAAATTACTCTACAAAGCTCTGATCCTGTTGTCAGCCCCTCAGGACATAGACCCCTGATCACCCTTTATTCCTCCCCTGGCTGCGGATCCACACTTTTATTGCATGTTTTCAAAAAGAAAAACAACAGTAAAGCTTCCCTAGACTCTACTTTAGAGGGTCCCCAGAGAGGAGAGTACAGTGTGGGCTCAGGAGGTTTTCTAATTAAAACATCAGTCTCTGTTTCTCTTAGGAAACCTCTGCTCAGGAGGGGAGGACTCTGCAGAGCTCAGGGCCCGCAGCAAGCCTGGAAGCTCCCGCTGCCGCCGCCAGCAGCCTGGAGGGCTGGGATGGCAGCACGGTGCACCGGGCACTCGGGAGCCTCCACCATGGGACTTTCACCTCCCAGAAGAGCTTCCGAGGAGAGCTTGTCACAGACAGAAGAGCAGGGCAGGCCAAGGAGCACTCGCCCCATGAAAGCGCCGTCCCGGCTTCCTGGACAGGCAGGGTCGGGCTCCGTGCATGCAGCCTTTGTGACTCTGCGCAGTGGCACCTCTCCAGGGCTCTGTGCTCCCAGGCAGTGGCTTTCGGCTGCTGCCCTAACTTCAGATCCATCTTCGAGTCCAGAACAGCGCATCAGCTCAGCTTAGGGTGTACAATGCATATTACTGTGAAGACCCACGTATCTTATCCCAAAGTGCATATTTTACTCATTTCTCTGACGGTTGTGGATCTGGGGACCCTTACACCAGAAAGACAGCAACTATTTCCAGACCTCAGAATAAGCATTTGAGATTAATCTGGGGTCTGATAAAGACCACAGTGAGAATCCAAAAGGAGGATGCATTAGACAGAGGGCACTCTGACCAGAAATCGTCTCCTGAAGTAGCTACCCCCTACATCCAGCTGCATAAGAGCCTACGGGCTCGAGTCTCCCAATAGCCTGCTTAAATCCCTGGTCTAGATTATGATCACCGCATAATCAGCCTCAGAAGTGGTGCAAAGATTCATTAGACAATGCACACTCTGAAGTCACGCATGGAAAGGTAATTCGCATACACTACATGTGCCGGGTGGGTACTTTTTACATTGCATGTTGGGGCGTTATCTACAGATCTCTAGATAGCCTTCACAGGACATATCACTAACCCTAAATAAAGGCCACCACAGGTGACCCAGGATATAAATCCACCTCGCGAGACTCCCGGCGGACGCTGGTTCCTGAGGGTTGGTCTGTTTCCAGGCCTGGAGGCGCAGCAGTAGGAGCCAGTGTTTCACTGGTTTCTTTCCCTTTGCACACAGAAAGCTGCTTGATTTTGTAGCAGAACTTGGTAGAGTCACATAATCTTTGACTCAACGAAGAATAAAAGTAATACACAAATTCTTAGAGCTGGTGACTAATGATTAGTCACCAGGGAAAACCTACCAAGGAAAAAAGAGGCAAAGGGAAAGACCTTTGAAGCCAGTAACGCAGACGTACACTCTGAGAAACACGAGGTGGACGGCTTTTTCCCGGGGCTGCAGAGCCACCTTCAATTAACTGACACCAATAATCCACCTCTGATTAAACTGCCACCATCTGTGGGACCTTTAAATTGGGGACGTTCTGTGCTAAGCCTCAGGGCTAGCTCCCAGAAAGAACTCCAGGAAATGAACATAAATGAGAAAGCTAAGATGCACAGAGAACCCTCCCTAAGTGTCCAGGAACCCCCGCTTGGCTGAGGGGCCCACGTGGCCCCCACGGCAGGATCCCTCTCCAGTTCCACATTCCAGCTGGAAGCAGGGACCTCGTCCATGGTGAGCAAGATGTAGAAGGCGCAAGGACGGCTCTGAGCTGAGGGCTGAGGGGCTGAACGTCTCGCTCTGTGTACACTGTGCAAAGCCTGATAGCAGTGACATAATCTGACACCCCAGTGTCTGGCCCGAGAGATACAGAGGAACCATCGTGTAGCCGGATCAGGTTTCTGCGAGCGTGGTTTCCTCTACACGGCAGGCGTCAGAAATTCAGCTCTCGCCTGAGGATACTTGGACTTCTTGCAGCACTGGCTTTACAGCCTGGGATTGAACTAAGGAATACACTGTTTAAACTAAAACTTTTTTCTAGGTGATAAAATGAAGAAATGTTTTGCATTCAAAATAATGCAACTTTTTGTCCCTGTAGGAAAATCCAGGTAACAGTACACTAACATTTTTCTGGCTAACAGATCATTTGCTTTGAGGGTGGTTTTGGTTCATTCTGACTTTGTGCTGTTAAAAGGAACAGATGCTAAACAAGGAGTTAGAATCTGTGGGCAAGCTCCATTTAAAACAAAGGTATTATATGAACTTAAATCGTGGCTTTTTCATTTGAGGCTCTTTTGTTTCTTACCGACTTCCACCCCCAGTAGCAGACAAACGCACTGATTTTCTCAGTATGGAAAATGCCAGCAGTAAAGCCAAATATAATTGGGTTTAAGCTAATTACACCAGACTGCATTGAAGCAGCTTGGCACTCAGCAGAGTTCAGTTCCAGTGAGCTGGAGAGATGTTGTCAGGCTGCCTGAGGAGCAAGGAAGTCAGAGTGAGGAGAAGACGCAAACATTCAGGTGACGAGTGCCGGCCCAGCGCCGAGCAGCGCGACACCGCGCATCCCCTCAGCCTGCTCCGAGACCGCGCAGCACGCGTGCAACACACGCGCACATGGATGGAAAGCAAACAGGCACATGTTTCCAATTGTCAGTGTCTCTGGCATTCCCGGCACTGTGCAGACTGTGGACAATTTGTCACTGAGCCCTGAAAGCTGCATACAATACCAGCACTTGAAGTACTGCATGGCCCCAAAACTCTTCTTGGATGTCAGGGCTTAAGAGGTCACCATCCTTTCTGAACTCCTTTAAGCAAGCTCTTAATAAACGTTAATTTCTGTGGAGGGAATGGTTTGAATTAGGCTACTGCCCACGTTCCGGCTTTGTGACGGGATCTGCGAGCGAGCGTGGTGCCTCTGGTGCAAAGCTCTCCCACCGCGCTCCCCGCGCTCGTGGGTCTTCCCTTGCTGATGACCCGGAGGCACCAGTAACCAAGAGCTCCGGGCTTCGCACAGTGCCGGGGGAGGCCAGGCGCTGCTGACACAAAGCACGTCTGATGACTGCATTAAGGCAGCCTCTGGCAAGAGTTGACAGACACCCCTAAGAAAGTACAACTGGGGTGCAGGAGACCCCGGCCGATGAGGCACAGGAAACTTCACATGGCTCGGGCTAGCAGTAGTTTACACGCCGCCATCTGCATGGAAAGCCCGAGGGTGCACTAGAACGGCGGCTGAGCAGACCGGACCTAAGCAGCAGGGAGCGCCGGGGCTCCCGCACAGAGGGTGCCAGGCAGGGAACATCCGGGCTCCGCGGTCAGGGTGATGTGTTCCCTCCCAGGGCAAACTTGTGCCTGCAAAAGCTCCAGACTGTGTAGGAGAGAAAATAAGAAAGCAGCCCAGAGAGACCAGAACCTGCCCAGCAGGCCTGTCTCTGCCTACACGGGCGACGCCCTGCACAGAACTGAATCTGAGCCCCCAGCACAGGTCTACACTACCCTTTGTCCTGTGCACCCCGCTTACGCCTCCATATTTAACTGGCGATGGGTTCAAGGAACTGACTTTCCAAAGCAAGACTGCCTTTAGAAAGTGCTAGGCTTGGCCAGATAGCTCGGCAGATTAAAGCGCTTGCTTAGGTGGATGCAGACGCCAGCTCGATCCCCAGCATGCCCCGCCAGACCAGCCCCCACCCCCACGCACTGAGACAGCGATTGAGATTGAGTGTGGTGGTGCACGCCTATAATCCCAGTGCTTGGGAGACTGAAAACAGGAGGATCACTACAAGTCCGATCTGGGTAGTGAGACCCTGTACTAAAATACATTAAAAGAAAAAAGTGCCAGGAGGTAACCCACGTGACCAAACCCCCTGTACTTCTCCTCCTCGTTTCTAACCTCGGTCCGAGCTCCAGGGCTTGGACGGCTGCTTACTTGCTGTGAACTAGATTTCTCACACTGCAGCCAGGCCTATGGTCTTGAACGTCCACATATACAGGCACCACTGTAAGTGGGCAGGGACTCCCTCCTCCCGAGACCCTTGCTCAGCAGACCTTCAAGCCCGTCAAGAAGCATTCGGTTCCCAAGACTCAGCGGAGCAGCAGCCGCATGCTGGCTTTGAACCAGCCCTGGAGCTCATGCCCTCTCCTTACTTCTATGGCTTTTGCCCGAGTACTCGCCACTCTGCTCGCAGCATACATTGCAGTACACCGGTTGTGCCCTGCGCCACACCAAACCTGTCACATACCGTCTCTTCCGACTGGCTCTGTCTGCCGTCCCTGGGCAGTCTACTCTGCACCGCCTCAGCCCCAGTTTCCAGGCCTGAGCATACCTCCCCAGCACCACTCGCCTGTGTGCTCCTCTGCAGCTCCGCCTCCTCCAACCCAGATGGCTGATCAGGCAGCTGGGACTCCTCGGACCCAGCGCTTCAGTTCTCTCACCCATGTTACATTCCAAGCAGAATGAAGAAAATTGACCTTTGTGAACATGGACACGTGTGTTAGTTGCACTACGGGTTAGACGTTGCCCCTCTGCCTAACAAGCACTGCATCAATAACCTAGGTAAAAAGGCTAACGAGGCTCAAAGTTAGACTGTAGGGATGAAGGTGAACGCAGACTAGGAGGCTGGTCTGGGCAGCAGCTGTAGATGACCCCCCACCTTCTTGGCCACCCTCCCAGGCCAGGCAGGAAGGATGGACAGGCGAGGGTTCCTGCCACAGCTAGATGAGGTGCCAAAGCTGAGAGACACTAGGGAACCCCAGAAGTCTCCAGATTTTGCATGAGCAGAAAGGTTGGATCCGATTCATCTGAGTGAGAGGAAGGGACAAAAAGAGAAGGCAGGTAAGAGCCTGGGTGACGGGAAGCGGTGGACACGTGCAGGCTGTGTGGTCACTGGGGGAAATGGTAAGTGGGCCAAGAGGTGACTGCTGAGAAGCTCCGAACAGCTGGGGGAGCTGCAGCTGCTGCAGGAGCCGAGAGAAGCCGTCCCCCCAGGGGAAGGT
Source organism: Capromys pilorides (assembly GCA_004027915.1). Classification (NCBI taxonomy): domain Eukaryota; kingdom Metazoa; phylum Chordata; class Mammalia; order Rodentia; family Capromyidae; genus Capromys; species Capromys pilorides. The sequence continues at coordinate 16,756 of PVKN010000688.1, read as the reverse complement.
CATAGAGGCGCCAAGAAAACCCTAGTTATGAGGGTGGGCAGCAAGCGCAGGCAGCCACAGGTAGGAAGCGCGCATGCGTATGCTGCTCACAGCAGCCCCGCAGGACTCAGGTCTGCTTTCCACGGGACCCCACTGTGGGATGTTGAACACCTGAAGGTCTCAACTCACAGGTGCCTGGGGCCGGCCAACACAGATGAAGGCCAAACCTCGGCTACTCTTCTGTGCCATTGTGTCTGCTTTATAAACATTGCTATGGTTTGTGTCTAGGTTTCCACCCCAGAGCCTCATGCAGTCATAGGGCGGCTTCTAGAGTTTGTGAGTGACTCATGGTCCAATGCTGGGGTTATGGATGTGAGTGCTGCCCCCACCCTGGGCAGCAGCCTGCATACAATACGAGGGACAGGAAGAGGTGCTCTCTGCTGCTCTTCCCCTTTTGCCCTTGTTGCCTGGGAGCCAGCCAAGTGTGGACTGAAACTTCCACAAACGGTGAGCTAAAGAAACCCTTCCTTCCTTAATTCTGGGCACCGGTTATCTTGTCTCAGCAACAAGAAAAAAGCAACCAAGACAAACGCCCACCACAGCTGACTGTGTAAACAGAAGCTGGAAGACTACTGTCAGCCACGTCCAGTGTGTGCTGGACAGGAGTCGGCAGGGGGGTCCCAAGCAGTTAGGGCACAACAAACGCAAGGCACACTGCCTCCTTCCTGGCACCCCACACCCCACTCTACAGCTTCCTCCTGTAGCAGCACCCCCTCAGAAGCCTTTAAAACCCTAGGGCGGGGTAAAGCCACCTCGAGGACACAGCGTAAATGGGCATTGGAGAGGCACTCACCTCTGACCTAAGCAGTGTCCAATCTGTGGACTTTCGAGGTCCAGGATACGCCTGGCTGAGGCTCACAGGGCAACAACACATCCCAGCCTTAGGAACAAAACAGTGCCTTTAGGCCAAAAGCAAAGTGGGCCTAGATTCAAAGGAAAGGAAAAAACTACACAAATTCAGACTAGCGAATGGCCTGGCTTACAGAGCTGGCAGAGAGAGCCGGGGCGAAGGGTCACAGACTAGACCGAGGCAAAATCCTGCTCTCATCAGAAAGGCAAGCATAACAGAAACATGGACAAACATCAGAGCCCACGAGCCTCCGCTGGTAATTCCTCCTTTAAAGCCTGCCTGTGCTCCATGCGGGCCCGCAGCTGGGGGTCTTCCTCTGCAGTCTGTGGCCCCCTAGGGAGCTAAGGCAGAGCCCAGGGCCCTGTCTCTACCCCACTGGTGGCCCTCTGCTAGCTGGCTGCACCCCTCACACTGGGCTCGCTGTGGGTCAGCACCTACACCCTGCACCCTCACCCTCTGCACGTCGCCCTCACACGGCCTTGATGCGTGGTCTCCACCCTCCCCTTCTGCTAGAACGGAAGCCTTTCTCCTCAGGAAATCTTCCCTGGGCGTGGTAGCTAAAAATGATACTCTGCATCTCCCTGCCACTTTCGTTACACCGTGACAGGCATTACCGTCCTGCCTGGACTACGACTCCTCTGTCCACACGACCTGGCCTCCCGATCTCCTTTCTTGAGACCACAGAAGCAAGACCTATTTAAATAGCTAATCAGACGAATCTACAGGAGCAGCTACAGAAAATCCAGGGGTTGCTTAGAATCCCAGCCCCAACGAGATCAGGTAGATCCAAAGGGCGAATGAGAGGGAAACTGCAATGTATTTTAATGAAGTCAGCTCGACTCAGTACACAGGCATAACTTCAAGGCAGCTAAGATCACCCAAGCCCTGGGGCACAGAAGTCGTAAGTTCACTTAAACTATGAGTGTGGACTTGAGGCAACCGCTTGGAATAATTCTGCATCCAGATTCCTGACTGCAGATCTTACTGGAGCGCACCTCACTGCTGTTTACAGACAGGGTCACCAGGAGCCGCCCCCACCAGGGCTGCACACTGTCTAGGCTCTCCAGATACTCAAAGCTCCAGCCAGGCACTGAGCAGCCGCTGGAGACTCCAGCCCCGCAGCGCTGACAGCAGCCCCTCCCGCCTTCCCTGCATTAGGCTCAGGACGGCCCTGGGGTCTTCTCTGGAGGGTCAGCACCATTGCCTCTGCTTCTGGAGACCAGGATGTGGCACAGACAGGGCCAAGGACACCGTCTACCATCCTGCCGTGCCCTGGTGTGGGTTTCCCTGCAGAACAGTCTGCTATGAAAATCTTCATTTATTTTTGCAATCCTACCGTGTAAGCCCTCCTTCTGCTACACAGGCGCACATACTTTAATGAAATTGGCATGAATATGAATACATGTGTGCATGTGTTTGCATGCACATAATATCACATGCACGGATTTATATACATAGATAATAAGTTCTCCAAAAGCTATTGCTAAATCAAATTTGTACTCTATAATTAATTATTTATTTTAAACTCAGAAAGAACCACGTTTGTCTGGTAGTAAACACATGGTCAAAATTTAATTTTTTTAAACTTTTTTTATTATTAACAATGGATTTATTTTGTTTATTTTTATCTTTAGCATATGGTCAAAATTTTAGCTCAATTATTTTGACCAATGTATATTTGCTTGGCTGGTTCTGACATTTGTATTTTTCAGTCTCAGTGTACTGTGTTAGACCTCTGTACTTTATAACTAAATGCTTTGCATAACAGGCAGGACACAAGGATACAGCGTCAGTTACTGAACATCTTTGGCTAGACAAGTTCAAACATTTCACTTCTGATTTCCAAAGTCCTCAAATAGGGGAAAATAACATTTTTAGTGCAAAATACGAGGCCCCATGATCATAAACAGGCCAGTCACACAGAAAAAGCATTGGCCCACATACTTTCAGGTTATCCCTTAGTGACGAGAAGTTTTGCCAGTTCTGTCACACAGAGGAAGTGTGTCCTCTCACCAGCTCTGTATCACCATGGAGACCAAGCTGGGACACACAGCATGGCCCTGCCTTGGTCCTGCGGCCAGACGCCCTGTCAGGGCTCTGCACGAGGAGACTGCCACTCACTTTCTGGGCATTCTCTACAGACCCCAGAGAGGCAGCAGGTGGTGTGGAGAAGCTGTGCTGAGAAACTACCAGGTATTTGCACTTAACCTTTCCTTGTTGTGTGAGGGCAGGAAAAGGGGGTCTCCAGCAATGGGGGCAGGAAGCTAGCAAAGACAGCATGTGGGTCCTGTTAAAGTTGGTTTTATTTTGCAGTAAGTATTGTAAGCATTGTTTTACGTGTTTCACATTAAGATCAGGGTAGCTTACTACTAAGCAATTCATGACAGTAAAGCCCTTTCGGGATTCTCCCATCGTTACTTCCTTACCCGTAGGACTCTGGGCCTTCGGTGGCAACATTTACAAGCTGCCATCGAGGAGACCAGGACACGGTGGTCCACCTGTGCTTACATGGGGCTGAGGGATCAGATCATCCCAGAGAACAGAGCAGAGCTGCGGCTTCTTCCAACTTTCAGGCCTCTGGGCCAGCTCAGAACATATCAGGAAAGACGTTGTTTCCACAGCAGACCTTGGCCCCAGGTTGGGGGCTCCACACAGAGTGGGGGTGTCCTGTCTGTCCGAGCCCACATCCTAGCTGTGTCCAGGCACCCCGAGCTGTGCCCACTGTGGGGCCCACAGCCAGCCCCCACTGCCTCAGCCTCACTCTCTGCCCAGGGAATCAGCAGGCCAAGAGAAATCACCGCTTAAAGAGCAGAGGCAAACCAGGGCGCTCACCTCCACCACCCGGAGACCAGCAGGCATCAGAGGATGCTGGCTTCTGAGGAGCAAATGAAAACGAAAACGCAGGGACTCAGGGGAGCAGGGAGCGGGAAGAAGCTGGCCCCAGACCGCGAGCCCCAGAGCTGGAGGTGTAGACCCTGCTGAGAGGGGCGTCTGCGGGCAGTGCACCCTTGTGCACGTCGGTGAAGGAAAGACGTAAGCATCATTATCGGCCCCGTTTATAAGCACTAAGCAAAGATCGCAACTGTGGCCACAATCTGTGGAAACGGTAGATTGCTTAACTGACATTAACAGGCAGCACTGCTGTCTCTCAGGGGTGCGACAAAGCGCCCGGGACAGCAGGCATGGGGCAGCAGCGACCCTGCTAGCTGCTCCTCCAAGTCCAAGTCTGGGGTTGCCACTCCTGACAGAGCCCAGGGCCCGCAAAGGAAGCGGGCTTGCCTTGTCCTCACTTCCAAACGACTCTGCAGGCTGGCGTGGACGAGGCAGACCACATAGACTGCAGCTCAAATGTAAACAAAATGTGGAGAAATAAAGACCACATGTCCAACGCACAGCTTCTGGACCCCGTGTTCCTGAAAATGTGCCTATTTCCTGCTCTTGGTTTGGCCCAACACAACCCGCAGCCAGCTCCAGCCCTGTCACCTACTACCTGGTCCACTTGTGCTGACAGCTACAGCCAGGAAACGCAGCAAAGAGATCTCGGCGCTAAGGCTGCTTGGAAGGCAGGTGTTTGCGGAGATTAAGGCTCTGAGCTGCTGACCAGCATTTTCTTGTGTATCCTACCCAGCTAAGAACCACTTGTGGTGGAAAGGATGCCAGCAGACACTGACCAAGGTGTGCTTCCTAAGGGGAAGGCCTTCTCCTCCCACTGAAAGAGCGTGGAGGTCATGCTGCAGGCTAGGAGGGCGTGACCTGTGGCAGACGCTGCCCCCGAGCTCCTGATGGCACATCCCCAAGCTGCTGCACCCCTCACAGGAGGCAGTGCAGGCTGCTGGAGCAGGTAGGAGCCGCCACGCGGGCTCAGAGCCGTGAGACAAGGGGACCAGCAGGTGTCACCCCGCTCGTGTCAAGGCCAAGCGTCTGGGGGCCGATTCAGAGGGCAGGGATGGAAAGGACAGTCCCACAGCCACATTCCCCGACTTGTCAGGAGCAGGGACAACAGAGTCACAGGGAGGGTCATGGGGTGAGAGCACAGGCAGGGATAGGGTGCCGGTAAGTGGCCTCCTCCAGGCGCCTCCACCAGCTCTTGCCAGTGGGATGTGTTGGCAACACAGGATGGCAAAGTGTCATGGCGAACAGGGCACCTGTCTCCTGTCGACAGAAAATGGCTCAAAATGGGGACCTCGCTGGAGACCAGCTGTGGCTGTGGCTGCGAGCAAAGTCATGAGGGATCCCCCATAGAGAGCAAATCTCAGCAGGCTGAGGTCACCGCCAGCCAGGCCTGAGAGAGCCAGGAGACTGCGCACACAGGCCGCGGACCCTTGGTGCTGGTCCATACCGAGTATGCGGTAAGAGCATGCTTATCTCCTGTAAAGATACCGCTCGCTGCACCGCGCGGCCCAGACAGGTTCCTTCCGGTTAAGCTCTGGGTGTGGATGCATCAGGTCCAACAGGACCGTCCTGCCCTGGGGGAGGGGAATGCAGGAGTCTAGGAGCACAGCTTCCAGCCGAAGTTGCCCAGATTTCCCACTCCACTCGGTCTCAGAGTTCACCAGCACAACCACTTCTGTGGACAGAACCGGAAGCAGGGGCCCCGAGAGGTCAGGGGACTGGCCAGGGGCCGAAGAAGCAAGGAGCTGACAGGGTGCAGGACCAGATCCCAAGCCAGGCTGCCGAGAAGTGAGCTGCAGAAGCCCTAGAGACCACGCCGGCTTCCTCAGCCCTGCAGAGAAGATGGGTGAGCGGGAAGACGTGGGGGAGTGGGCACACACTTGGTGCGTAGGTCTGTCCGCTACTTAGGAATTCCCAAGTATTCTTTTGTCAGAGCAAGTAAGCGCATGATAGTGAAGGTACAGAGGTGAGACCTTTACTCTGTTCTCATTTTGTAAAACTTTACCTGTCAAGTCCTCATCCCCTTATTCCGAGCACCTCCCGTAGCATCTTGCGCACCTAGCGGCTCTCACCACACTGACCGCCGGCTCAGCCGTCCCCTAATAGAAAGCAGCTGACGCTAATGTGCAGGACTGCAGTGCGAGCCGGCGGAGGCTGCATGTGAACGCAATCAGGTTAAGACCGGCTCCAGCAGGAGAAAAATCCATGCGTCTGTTGAAAAGATCTGAAAAATGCCTGTATTCCCAACCTGATTACGACTTACATTTTTGCATGGTTTGTCAAAGCAGATCACTGAAATCAAATCAAGATGTAAAAAGGGACAAAGTGGTTTTCTTCCCCATTCTTCCATTAATCGCCGTGACCTATGGGAGGAGGGGCTGCTCCCTCCCCACCTGGGGCAAGGTGGGGTGACTCCTGGAAGTTATGCTGATTTCACTGCTGCTGTTCAAGTTTCAGAATTCATCTTGTCAGTTTTGTGTCCAACCTTTGTAAATAGAAGTTATTTTATTGGAGAGTGATTTGCCATTTCTACCAATAATTAATTTTATTTTCATTTGAATAAAACAAAAAAATTTCAATGTAACTTAAGGCCTGATTCATCTAAAAGTCATATAAAAATTGATCTTATTAAACTGAAAATATAGATACAGGGATTAGAGCGGCAGCTACATAAAACACAGCGAAAGCTACACAAGGCCCAGAGCCCGCTGCTGGGTCCCTTGTCAAGGGACTCGGCAGTTGAGCATGCACAGCATAATGGAGACGGCTGACAGTGTCGGGCAGGAGGCTGGCGTGCAACAGCCACGCTGCAGTATGCACTGTGGTCAGCGACCTGGCTGAGGGCCAGGAACGGCTCCACAGGAAGGGTCGATCAAAGTAAAGGAGTTCTGAGGGGAGGGAACACGCTGGCTCTGGTTGTTCTGTGAACGAAAACCACAGTGGGGGGCCACTGCCTACACAACATACAACAAAGAGGGCCTGCATCTCCAGTGCCTGACAATACCGGGGCCAACTCTGCGCAGAAGGCTGCAGGCTAACATGCCCTAAACTGTCAACTAAAAACAGCTTATTAGTTGGGTAAAAAAACATTTTCTTATGGTTTGACTGAAAAAATACCTGGTTTAAGTGACCCAAACCAACGTCTGAAAATCAGACCTCAACACACTTGGATTCAGAAACCCAAGACGGAAAAGCAGAACAAATTCAGGAGGAAAAGCTGCTTCCTCCACAGCAGCCTCTCGGCCTGGATCTCATCAGCCTCCAGGCCGGCCGGAGTCCCGAAGCCTCCGAGGCTCCGAGGCCGTCTTTCTGCATGGACTACAACCCTTCTCTATGAGCCAAGGGGACAGGAATCCAGCAGAAGCAAGTTCACATCCTCTAGCTGGGCTGAGCCGAGAACTGAAAAAATGCACCAGCAGGATAAAGGCAAAAAATACCCTTGGTCGGTTTTAAAAGGAGATTTTCCAGTTTCCCAATTTTCATAACTTTCTCTTTTGCTTTTCTGTTTCATGTGCTAGAAAAGCCCGACTTCACCTACAGTAGTGCGGCCTCTGCCAGGGACACACGCACAGTCCCAAGTGGCTGCTGCCTCACAGTGTGGGCAAATCGCCTTCCCACGTGCACCTGCTCCCCACCTGAAGGGCCTGGTCCTGTCTGCTCCCCACCTGAAGGGCCTGGTCCTGTCCTTAGAGGGTGAGGACCGTGGCTCACCACGGTTACCACCACGCGCAGACCAGCAGATGCTTTGTACAAATTATGATCAAAACAAAGGGGAACCGCTGACTGTGGTAACGTGAGGACAGTGCTCACCCCCATGTTGGGTGAGTTTAATCATCAACTAGAACGACGCAGACTGAAAATCGTTCTGATCCTAACTTCTGCATGGAATGCTAGGCCAGCAGCTTCCCTTGGAAGGTGACATTTGCAGAGTCCTGATTTCATAAAAATTTGTTTTTATGGCATATTTTCCAAAAAGAAATTGCACACACACACACACACACACACACACACACACCTCATTTTAGAAAGCACATGTGTAATGGGTTCTGATTATTTTCAGGCATCATGAAAGCACATGAAGCATTTGCTTTATATTCTGGACAAGTGAAGCATTTGTTTCTAAGTAGAATTTTACCTCCTGTTCGCATTGGCTCAGTGTTCCGGGAAAGAGAGAGGCACACAGCCTCCAGGAATGCCAGACCTACCTCCTGGACAGTGCCGCGTGGTCATCTTGCATCGCCGGGACTCCGCGATGGTTGGACAGGGGATGGTGTCTTTCGCTGGCTTTTTCACGATCTGCCGTGTTCTGGTTTCCAGGCCCCACTTAAATCCACATGTGCGGTTGTTTCTGCTGCATGTTCCCCACTCGCTCCACTGGCCAACTTGACATCCTTCTAATAAACATCAGAAAACACAGACACAGATAACTGCTTGGCACCGAGCGCCGGGGCAGCACCCACTCACTCCGCAGTGTCCTCCCCCCCACCCCGTCCTTCTGCACAGTCCATGTGAAGCAGGCACCCAGGGGCCCAGTGGCACCAGGCCAGGCCCACTTTGATTAGAAAGCTGCAGCGCCTGTAATCTGAGCTCACTGTGCCACGGAGCGCTGCCACCGCCTGTGAGGTGCTCCGTCCCATGAGCAGAGGCCCACTTTCACTGCATGGCTGGGACAGCACATTGCCATCCAGAGTGCCAGCCACGCCAGCCAGTGGGTCAGCGCTTTGGAAGCGGGAGCAAGCGGGAGCTGGCCGTGCACTTCACGGTCCTCTCCACGCTCCCAGCAGGTGCCTGAGCCTGTGTGTGCTCTCACCCTCCATGTTCACACCTCACACGACTGGTCTGAAAAGGGAACAAACATGTCTGTATCTCTGCGAGGCAAGAGCTCCCCTTCACACCTCTCAGGAAGAGTGGACCAGAAGAAAGCACCTGCACCCCACTGCCCAGAGGAGGAGGAGAAGAGAAAGATGTGCGAGGCCACCCCTCCTCAGCCTCCCATAAGAAACTCCCTGCACTGCAGCGGCAGCGGCAGCTGACCCTGTGCCTTGGGGCTGCAGCTCATTGCGAGACTTTTCAGAGCCGCTCAAGATTTGCCTGGATGTGCTGAGAAGCTCTCACAAGGCATCTCCATGGGACAGTCGTGAGCCAGGTGCCCGTCACAAGAAAGGCAGAAGTCTACACCCGTTTTTCTCCTGAGTTTCTTACTTTTACCAGTCTTCTGCATGCATGTACTAATTCACACGTCCGTGTGCATGTGTCTCCCAACACTTCACATGTAAATGCATTCAACTCTACAAGATTTTGGCTGTGTAATTACAGATGGTTAAACAAATATTTCTGCAGGAAAGAAAATGCCAACTTTCACTTAATTCTGTTCATTTTGAGGGGTGAGAAGTCTAGCTGGCAGTCCATAGCTCTCTTATGTCGGACCAGAGGTACAGCAAGCAACTAGCTGCAGGGCAGGCAGAGGGGACCTGTCACCAGGCTGTGACTGGCTGAGACACTACCTGTGCTTTAAAAATCCCACAGTATTTCACAAACACTAAGGCATGCGTGAGATATATTTTCCTAATTTTCCACAAATAGTATGTGTATATTAGGTAATGTGTTCTAGGAATCTAAATTTACATTTTAACAGTAAAAATTATTTACAACATCAAGGCAATTGTCAATGAAATGTATTTGGCACAAAAATGTATTTCAGTTAATTTATTTGTTATAGAATTGGCCAAGCTAGAAGCTCCACAATTCATTCATTTCCACCCATCAGCAACAGAATGGCAAAATAACATGGTGTTGCTTGAAAAGTCCTGTGTTGTTCCTAATCTCCTAAGCAAAATACTTTCCTCTAACAATTACCAGAAATTTATTAAGATAATAAGAGGCAGATGTGCAAGTGATGATAAAAATATGGTAAATGTTTAAATTAAAAACATAATCAGACATAAGTTTAAATATTACATGGTTTTTCTCATTGGAGAAATCCAAAACCTAAATAAAGAACAAATTCAAAAACAGATGACAGGAGCAGGGAGAAGAGCCCTTTGCAGATGGGAAGGGAGCTGAGAGCCGGAGACGACCCGGGATGTGTCCTGTGCATGGGCCGCCCTGCGAGGGCGCAGCCACTATGTAGGAGCGTGCAGCGATTAAAAAATGACACTAACCCTAAGCCAGGAAGGGCACTGCCAGAGTGATGGGGTGGGCGTGTCTGCAGTTTAGAGTGAGCATCTTGGGCCCGAGCAGCAGGGCAAGCTTCGCTGTAGCAAATGCTTTATGAAAACGCTCACAAATCCTGCCACCAAAGTGCATCAGCCATGGGCGGGAGGGACTCCTGGCCCAAGAGTGCACCGCGTCCTCCTCCCTCGCTCCCTGGCACCGCATGGCCTCTTCCCACAAAGGCATTGCAAGAGGAAAGCACGGTGACGGGACTCAGAGCTCGGAGGCAGCCACAGCGGTGCAGCCATAGACCCACTGGGGAAGCTCCCAAGTGGCAAGGGTGATGGGCTGCGTGTGTGACGTGAGCGAGGGATCCTGAGCGGGATCATCGCAGTGTGTCACTTAGTGCGGTACCTTATCACGTTATCAGTGCTTAAGTGCGTTAATTTATTTAATGTGCAGCTAGCAAATTTTGAACCCAGATGTTGCATGATGCCCAAGGAGTTTAAAAAGCAATAAAACAGATGTCCACAACTACCTAGAGAAGCCATCTGTTTTCCCATCCCCTGCACCCCTGCTTTCCAGGAGTGGGGTTGAGGGCGGTAGTGTGAGGCTGATGGGAGGGCCACTCACCCACACATTCCAGGGTGTCGTCCGAGGGTGCAAAGCCATCTGGACACTCATCAAGGCAGCGGCCCCTGTGCAGATAGAAGCCGGCTTTGCACTTGGTACAAAAGTCTTTGCTGAAGCAGGACTCACAGTTTTCTATTCTGCATCCTAAGAGCAATGTTGAAGAGAAAAAGAGAAAGTTTCATTCAGAGAAACGCACCTAAGATTCTCCTTGACTCCCAGGCCTGCTCAGTCAGTGTGCCAGAGCCAGAGGAGCAACTTGGCCCTGAGTCCATGCCCTGTACCTGCCACCCTCCTCCTGCACCGCAGCACAGTGAGGAGCTGAGTCGAATCCAGCCAGGCAGGAAGACCCTGGCTGGCAGCTGACATGGCGTAATGGGAAGCCTGGACACGTCCCATGCTGCCCTGGCTGCCTAAAGGCCTGCAAGGTGGTCACTCGGAACGCTGCTGTGCGGTCTCCCGGTGGTGGCGAGAAGGGGCTGAGGATCCAATCATGAAGACATATCACAGCACTTGGGGAACTGGGGCCCCTTCCACAGTGTCTCCTGTGTCTCAGGGCAACCAGACATGGGTTGTCTCACTAGAGACACACAGGGCCCCGCCTTATGCACTCCCACAGTCCCTACAGATCCCCAAGTAAGACTCTGAGACAGACAAGAGACTAAGTCCCAGCCCCGGGTGCATGGCCCCCAACCCCCTCCTAACTCGTCTTCTCCACAGCCCAGCGATTGCGCCACCAGCACCACGGGCCAAGCATAATTGTTTGGAGATCAGATCTGGCATGATTTCCAGCTCTGGGGCTGCAGATGCCTTTCTTGGCCTCCATTTCCCCTTGTGTAAAACAGTTGTCATGGTACACGGTGGGGCACACCTGTAACCCAGAGCTCTGGGCCCTCCGCAGGGAAGAGTCCTGGGCCATGCTGCATCGTGCAGTTTCGTAAAGCCATTCAGATCTTTCTAGGCTTCTCTGGCAACTTCAGCTGCTTCTGGGTGATGTTCCTTTCGGGAACTTACAATGGCTTATAAGCGTCCCCTAGTTTTTAAGCCTCATGTGATGGGAATTACGTGTTTCTAGCGCACTGCACTCAGCCTCGAGGGAGGATTGATAAAGTCCACTGCCCAGCAGCCGAAGCTGCCTTCCTACTGGGCTGGCGGCAGCGTGCACGCAAGCTCCGTGATTTTCTGAAGGAGACAGCCATGAGGCTGGAGGCTCAGGGTTGTGCGGCCGATGGTGCAGGACACTGGCAACTCTGGAGGCAGTTGGACGGCTGCAGCCTGGTCGCCTCTCAGACAGTGAGTGGGTACAGGCAAGGCTATGAGGGTACACGGGGCACACAGGGTGCAGAGCTGGCAGCCTGGAGGTCAAGAGAACACTCAGCCTCGACCTCAGCCCCACAGGCTCTACAACCCCAGGGCAGGGACTGAGAGAGACCGGTGACCAGAGGACTGCACTGGTATGGGCAGAGACATTCGCTGGCCAGATTCCAAGAGGGCAGGGGAAGCCAGGAGGAGAGCAAGCTGCGAGAGTCTCTCGACGCGGCAAGTGGAGAGGAGTCAACTCACACACGGCATACTGGTGGCTGTAGCATGGCAGTGTCACTCACACACGCCCTATTAATAGGTTATATAGAGACACATGCACCACCTGATGAAGGGCACCACATAAATAACTTTACGCTGCAGTCGCATCACTCGTACTTGACCCGTTGGTAATTTATAGAAACATAGGCAAGGTCTACGGCAACACCACCCGGTGAAGGGCGTTCTCCAGAGACGGCACTGCGGATGGCTCAGGCTTCCCTGGCTTCAGTCATGCGGTGAACAAACCCGTCACAGCCACTGCTCGAGCACCTCATGGACACATCTGCTCCGGGCTCAGGAAACTCGAAGGTGCTCCACCCGCAAGGAGCTGGGGCTGGGGTCAGAGCTGCGCCAGCTGTGTGTGTGCTGTGCGTCACCCTTGGTGGAGGGGCGCCACATCCTGCCCAGGAGGTGGGCCGAGTTCTCCAGGGTTCTCCAGGTCACCTCGCTGGGACCAACCACGGAGCTCCAGGGTTCGTGTCAGCTTCTAGCCACATCTCCACGGCCAAGGTAACCGTTTTCCTTCCAAATTATTTTAGTGTTAAGTCTTGAAGCAACAGTTCATTTTAAAAAATCCCCAAACTCAAACTTGTGAGATGAGCCACCGGAGACATCGCCATGCTGTCTGAATGTCCCAGGGCTCTATCTGCCCAGCCACGCCAGAAGCGGGGAGATAATAGGGGCTGTGCGCAAGTTTGTGGTCAGATGACAAGGAGCCCTAAAGACACTGGCTTCATTCCTCCTAATTTAGGTGATGCCCATTGGAAGCCATTCTCAAGGCAAATGAAATTAACCTGCAACAGACCTGCTAGGGCAACAGTACTGAGTGCTTTAAAGGGAATGTATTTCCATTTAACAGGGTGGGAGGAGGAGAAGGACTCCAAAATGAAACTGATGGTGAGAAGCAAGTTCTAGAGATTACAAGCTTCTTAATGTATCAGATTCTGAATTCCTGCCGGTAGCAGGTCCCTCATCCTGGCTGCTCCTGGCGTCTTCTCTTTTCTGTGTCTTGTCCCCCACGCACACCAAGATGAAACCAGGACAGCTTGGTAAGCTTCAGGCCTAAGCAGCAGTGGGGTTTTCCCAGCGTCTGCAAGGGTAAACCTTCACCTGCAGCAGGGCACAGCCTACGCACACTCAGCGGGCCTGCAGCTGCTCAGCCCTGTCCGAGGGGCAGAGCACTGGGTCAGCGAGGAGGCAGGTTTCAGGGTGTCTCAGTTACGCTCCTCTCATTGCTACGACAAATCCCCGATGCTCAAAACTGAGGAAGGAAGGGCTTACTCAGCTCACAGTTACTGGAGGTTTCAGGCCATACTCAGCTGGCCCCGAGGCAGCGAGGTACGTGGCAGAGGGCAGCCGTTCATGGCGGCTGCAGGCAGCAAACTAGCAAGAGCGAAGGGGAGGAGCAACAGTGGCCACAGAGAGCGAGTCTGTCTCTCTGTCTCTCTTATTTCACATTCAGGCTATCTGCCCCAGGTGGGTGCGGTGTTCACTCAGACCCCTAATCCCAGCCTTGGCTCATGAGTTGATCACAAACAGCAGAACTGCACCTCAATGACTGCATGAGGCTTTGTGGGGGACAAACACACACAAACCGTAGCACAGGGTCAGCCAAGTTCCCCCACGGAGCTGGCAGGCTGGCAGGGCCGGAGACTCCACAGCTGCAAGGCCCAGAGCGGCCTGGGGTGGACAGGGCATCCGCAGCTGCCTCCCAGGGCACGGCGGCTGGAAGCCCAGGCATCCGCTCTATGCCTTCACCTCAGACGCTGCTCTTGCTTTGGATCTTCCCCTGCTGTAACAGGTGCTCCTAGCAAAGGGCCCAGCAGGCAGGAGCAGCAGGTCCTGCCCTGCGTCACTTTCTTCTACTCAGAACCCGGAGAGCAGCCCTGGGGGGGGGGGGGCGGGGAAGCTCTGGGGCTACGGCTGGGGGCACAAGTGATTCTGACCCAGCACATACACACACACACACACACGCATGCACACACGCATGAATGCATGCACACGCATACACACACATCTCATGCAGAAGGCAGCATGGGGGGAGAGTGCTAGGCCGAGTCCTCCCACAGGGGCAACCTTCATGTCTGCATCTGCCGGCTGTGCACACGAGACTCACGACTAGTGATCAACTCCACCACACCACCCTATTGTAATTACCTCCTGGTTTCTTGCTTTTGGGGCACTGACTTGTGAAGGAAGGAGCTGTTTGCAAAGAAAGAAAACGGTTTTATAGAACATGCACCAGGGCCAAAGCTGACCTAACCGACATGCATGCCTAGCCCTACAGTCCAGTTTAATTGGCTCTGAGAAGGAGCCTGTGGCAAACCTGCTGGTCCATCTTGGTGATAAAAGTACAGCTGGCTCAGCCAGGTGTACAGGGGCCTGGCATCCCAGCACTCTGGGAGGCTGAGGCAGGAGGGTTGCAAGTTTGAGCTCAGCCTGGACACACAGCACTTAGAGGGACCCTGTCTCAAGAAGAAAAGGGACTGAGATTTTAATTCAATGTGGAGGTCCTGGGTGCAGTTCCCAGTACTGTACAAAAGAGAATGAAAGTGGGGGGTGGGGGGAGAAGAGGAAGGAGGAGGAGGGTGGGGCAGGGACAGAATGGGGAGAGAGGGCAGAAAGGGAGGGAGGCGGGGCAGTGGGGGGACTGCGGTCAGCTGGGCCCGGTCACCAGCTTCCCAGGACTCTGCTGCCACCCTGTACTGGGGTCTCCCCCTCCCCTTCCTACCCTTTTAGGGCAAATAAGAAACCGCCAGTGGCAGCACCCTAAAAGCCAAGGTGCTCAGCAGAGGGCCGTGGACAGGGCTGGCCTTGTCCTCTGCTGAAGCTGGTGGCCCGGGAGAACCACCAAGCGTGCAGAACCTGAGCACGCTTGAGACGCAGCCCCCTCTACTAGGCAGTAGCTCAGGCTGCCTTTCTTTAGTCATCCTCCCGTGAGTACCATTTTAAAGCCAAAAATGAAGTAAAGTCTTGCACAAAGGGCTCTGGAAACATGTGGGTGCCTGCCTGGGTTTTTATGACAGGATCTCACTGTGGATCCCACTGCGGGATCTTCCTGCCTCAGCTTTGGGTGTACAGAGCCAGCACAGGTCTTCCTTGGGTGGAAAGTGTCCCCTAGCCGCTCCGCATTCACCTCACGGGCACTGCCTTCTAGCCAGAGGCGAGCGTGCACCCTCAGGGAGCTCTACGGGGCATGACGTAGTTGACTTAGAACCAGCCACAGCTCACAGCAGTAAGCATGACCCTGCCACCACCCAGAGGCCTGACACACGCGTGCTGTCAGGTGCTGTCCATTCCCAACCTGGCTGCTGGGACAACCGTTGAGGGTCTGCCTCCAGCTGATCTCCATGGAGAAAGTCGGCCAGCCAGAAACCACTGCACTGTCCAAAGCATAAGTCTTTCCTGTCATCTCAGCCTCCATGATGTTAGGGTGTAAAACAATGCTGATAGACTTAGTAACTGAAGGACTGTTGAGCCTGTGTTACAATATTCACCGTGCACAATGTTAAAAAAATAAGCACCTCTTTGTATCTGGAGACTGGTTTAAAGCGGTATGTCTGATTGCCAAGTTGACAAGGAGGTGACAGCTGATATGCTGTGCCAACTTGAGAGGTACAGAAGGGAAGGGAAGTGGTGGGGCAGGGGAGGATCTTCACTCTGCAGATGTCCTGAGCCGGAGCTAGAGGAGGGCAGGGAGACGGTGGAGCGCTGCGGCCCTGCGCGGGCATCCTGCAGGCTCTCTGTCTGCGTTCTTGTCTTCTTGCTGTCCCCTGCCGCCTTGATCTGTGGCCCTCGCCTCGCTGCCCTGCCTTGGAGCCAGCTGATAGGGCTGAAGCCTCCACAGCCCATGAGCTACATGAACCTCACTTTCTTAGTTCTGGGTGTCAGGTATTTTGTCTCAGGAGAGAAATGCAACCAAGACAAACAAGGACAACTGCAGCACTCTTCAGAAAAGTTGAGGCTCTGAACGCTTTCTCCTCAGCAACGTGGTCAGCGCAGACAGACGTGCTCACTGACTGACACACTGTGCAACGCCTCGCAACGCCGCACCGCAGAGACAACTTCTATAAGCCATGGAAAATCACCTTTCCAGCCTGACCACAGCTTCCTTCACGCCCAGAACGGACATCACAGCTCAGCTCCAGCCCTGGGCCCTCTGCTGTGTGTGCATCCACACCAGCCTCACACCCACACCCACACGCCATGGCGAGCACACCCTGGGCTTCTCAAGTTGCCAGGCACTGACAACTGCCCTGTTGTGTGACACCAACCACACCCTCACTGTTCCATGAGGAGACACAGAGCTGTCTGCCCGGGGCCAGCACACTGCCTGTGGGTGACAGCGATGGGTCTGCAGGCAGAAGGGCCAGCCAACGGGCGCAGAGCATGAACTTCATCGTGGAAGGAAGTCAACCATGCCATGAAGACACCAACAGTTCTGAAGCTCAGTGGTGTCTGGGGTCTCAGCAGGCTTAAGCACCAAAGGTAGACAGACAGGAAAGTGCAGAGAAGAGTGTACTGGCCCCTGCTCCATAAAACAGACTCCTGGGTTTCATTTTATATGCACCAGCAGTGCTGTGATGTGTCCCGATTTTGGAAAGCAGATTT
>PVKN010000687.1:55343-67608 GCA_004027915.1 Capromys pilorides | reverse complement strand
TTTACCAACTTAATGAATACATGTTTTCTGTTTTGTTTTCTAAGAGTGGGAGAACTTCAATAATTTTGTTCTGTACTCAGGACAGCCACCCAAACTTAAATATATTCTTGATTTAAACTGCAGTATGTTTCCTGTTTTATACTTGATTCGATCACTACATGTATACTTTCAAAAACATAGACAGTTTTTCATGTTTTACACAAGTTAGCCTTAGACAACTATGAATCTAAATTATGTGCTGAAAAATGCTTTTATAAACTATGAAGAGCTCCTTAAAATATTACCATGGTCTACATGTAGGATGTCTTAATGAGTTGCAAATATCAATATCATGTGAAAGCTGCAACTATTTTTCAGCTCATGTATATTCTCAAATTACATACTTCAACTAGGTGATTTTTGTATAATATAGACAACATTTTTCATTAACCCCTTAGTTTTAAGCTATAAGGACCCGAAGGTGAGCTGACTACTTAGCAAAGCAACTTTAATGCTTAATATATAGTTTAGCAAGTGCAAGGCCTTTAAGTCCTATGATAAAGAAAAGGACTAAGTATATGGAAAAGAAATCCTATCTATAAATTATAGTAAGGCTCTGATCAATTTTTTTCACCAAAGAAGTCAGGTACCTTTATAAACCTCCTAATTTGTATATAAATATGTGACTTGATTTTTGGTAGTTTAGTACAATTTCCAATGTATAAAAAGTGACTCATTTAATAGCATTAATTTGGGGGTCATATTATACAAATGATGTTTTGTTTTACTTTCTCGAAATCAGTTGCCCCACATAAAATAGGACAACCCACAGATATGGTATCCTCTGCCCCCAGACAGGTCTTATTTTCCATTTTGAGGTGCCCTGGATTCTCACCAGCACATCCTCCAGTTATGCCAAGGGCAGAAATGCCATGAAAGAAAGGACCCAGGCCCCATCCCACTGGAAAGACAGAAAAACAGAAACGTACTTGTTCCTCAACTGGGAGCTGAATTAATTCAGTCATCTTTGGTAGCCAAATCTATTAAACATGCATCCAGATTTTCAACCACTAAATTTTTCTTTTAATGCATTTCACACAGAATGTATTAGATATTAAAAATTCCCTCTCCGCCTGTTCTTTCAGTTTGGAAATCAAAGAAACACACACCCACGATGAAGTCCAAAGTCAGCTGTAAAGTGTACACTTAAAATGTAAATTAAGCCATGTGTGTAAATCTAATTTTTGCCAAAATTGTGTTTTTATACAAATCCGTTGAAATAAAAGTCCTCTTGGCATGTTCGGCCATACAAAATTTACAGCAGTGGTAGATTATTAGAACAGCATGGCTTGGCCTCTCGAGAAAATAAAGAAGTCACCATGAACCTTTATATTCTTGAAGAGAAATGCGTGTATGACATATGTGAACTCCTGTGGGACCCCAGTGCAACAGTATGGTGACATAAGTGTGTGTGTTGTTGTTATTTTCTTATATTAATTTGTCGGGCCAGCCCCTGTATGAGGATTGAGGCCGCAGTTACCGCGTTCTGCCACGGAGTTTCCAAGCCACCTCCTATTCCTCTCTCCCCTGTCATAGCAGCCGTGCACATCCCTGGGTTTTCTCTCCTTTCCACAGGAAGTAAACTTGTCTTTCTGGACTCATGAAAGGAGCGGGTGTCTGAGGCTTAGATTTAGTTACCGGCACAGCAGCAGGACTACAAAGCCAAGGCCGGCCAGATCTCCTGCGCCTCTGCCCGCTTGGCGACGGGCTTCTCTTCTCATTGTTGTAGTTAGAAATTGAAACGCCACACTGCTGAGAAAATGCCATGAAAATATAACCCACTGCATTCCAGGAAAATAAATAAGCAAGGCCACCCAAATTTTCAATTAGTGCTCCTGCAGAATGCAGGAAATGGCGAGAGAGCCTCCCAAGGCGCCCTAGGCCGGCGGCGGGTGGGGAGCAGGACAGGACGTCCGGGTGGCCAGGGCAGGGTGCAGATGGCCCTTCTCCAAGGGAAACTGCACGCTGGGCGCTGGTGCCGGCTGCCTGGGGAGGGGACGCGGCCCCCTGACCCGCTGCTGCGAGGGGAGGTGGCGCTGCAGCGGCTGATGGCCTTTGTGTCTCCTGCCGCAAGCTTCATAAACGTCTGCAGCTGCCCCCACGCTGGGGCGAGCCACCTGGAGCAGTACTTCACTGTCAGCTGGGGAAACCGAGCGGGTGGCCACCGAGTGTCAGGCCTGAGAGCCCGTCCTGCTCGCTTCTCCCTGCCCGGGAGACTGCTGGCTGTGAGGCAGGGGAAGGCAGGGTGTCCTCCTGCCCTAAGTGAGGGCCTGCCACGTTCTGCAGGGGCCGAGAGCCTGGGCTCCAAGGGATGCTCCACGGGCTCTTCTCGGGACCCTGCGAGCTCCGGGCCGGCTTCCTCCTCCTGCGTCCTGTTTTCTGTTTCGCTTCTCAGTTCTCACTGCAGCCTGTGGGAGTTCGCAGCTCCTCACAGTGGAAGGGGCTCAAGGAAGCCACTATTCACCAAACAGACAGCCCTGAGGTTACAGAGCAGTGGCATCTGTATTGTGCATCTATTTTAATTTTTTAAAACGATTTTTTTTTATCTTTCACATCATATTAACAAGCAAAAAGTAAACCTACACATTCTGTTTATTCCTGCAACCAGACAGTTGAATAAGTGAGTAGCTACTGTGGACCACTGTGGTTGAGAGAGAAAACCCACCAGGAATCTCTCTGGGCAGAAATGGACTAGGTAAGGGGAAGACAAAGAGCCGCTGCTTCAGCAAAGACTAACCAGACTGCTTTGCTGTTATCGAAATAGCCACGTTATTTGCAGTAATTGAAGGACTTTTTTTTTTTTTTAACTTATCCTATCAAAAGTAGAGTAAATGGACTCAAAATCACTCTGTACACCGTCATTCTTAGCTGATTTCATCTAGTGGACATGGGTTCTTTGTTTACTTGCTTGTTTGTTTTGACAAATCACCTATGTTGTTAGGTCAATAAGGCTGTCATTTCCTCTCCACCGTAAAATCAGGAATGTCATCTTAGTCCAACATGGTCACTTTTCTTACTGAATTCTAGTGGTCTGAGGAACTTATCCTTTGCCTAGTTATCTTACACAAACTGAAGATCTGGAAAAGAAACCTCTTTCCATTTGCAGTAACCACAAAATACACACGCCTTAGAGTTAGTCAGTTAGGCAAGTTTTAGCTGCAGGGAAATAGAAATCCAAAAACTATGTCGGGCCCCAGCAGCAGCCGGAGCTGGCCTGAGCTGCATCCCCTGGGCCTGCTGGGTCCCGGGCTGCCCCCACGGCCTGAGGGCAGAGGTCCCTCTTCCTTTCCTCAGCTCTCACTGCCTTCCGCCTTCCGTGGCTCTGCTGTCGCTGTCCTGAGCTGGGTTCCAGGGAGCAGCTCAGTGAATCCCACACCCTCCTGTTCCAACTTCCGGCTCTGACAGTGGACGTTTTTCACCACCAGACTGAAACCAAGGCTTTTCAACTTTTGGTTTTGAGAAAAGGTCTTGCTAAGCCGCTAAGCTGCCTAGGTTGGACTCAAACATGCAGGCCTCCTGCCTCAGCCTCCTAGAGTCGTGGGCTCATTCAGCAGTGGAATAAGAGCAGAGGTGAGCTGTGCCACCTGTCTGTAGCTGCTCCCCTTCTTTAGGACATACTGTTGTTTCAGCTAAAGGCTGTTTCTTGAGCCTGGGTCTTGGAGTAAAGAATGCGTAGAACCAAATCGTAGGCAAGATGGACACAGACGGGTGCGAAAGGAGTGAGAGAGGATCTTATTGCGGTAAGCTCTGGAGAGATTAGAGTTGTTTCCTGCTGAGACCGAACACAGCCTCAGCAGACTGACCTATTGCAGCGCTGCTGGGACAGAGCCACCGCCCATTCTGTACGGATTCATCTTAACTAGAGTCACTGTGGCCACCAGCATTGAGGTCCCGGAGGTCGAACCCAGGACCTTGTTGATGCGAGGCCAGCACTCTGCCAGCAGGCTGGGTTATCTTTATTTTGTATATTGAGATCCAAATAGGGTTCACTCAGGCGAGGCTCCCCTTTGCTCTGTCCAGGCCAGCTGAGAGGGTCCAGTGCTCCTGGGGGCCAGAATGAGCAGCACAGTGCCCCGTCACTGCGGCTGACAGCCAGGCCTCCCCCACATTCACCAGGCTTTGCTTTGGCAGAATGCTGTCTTGCTGTCTGAGTGGGAAAAGGTTCTCTAGAAGCAACAGCAGGATGCACCTTCCCTTGTAGGTGACTTCCGATGGCCTTCATCTGAGCCACATGGCCGAGAGCAGAAGGGGTGAGGCAGGATGGAGCTCAGGAAGTGACGGGCAAGCAAGCAGCCAACGGGCCCAGCGCACAGTCATGGAGGGCTGAACTGGAGGCGGCCTTGCTTTGAACAATGGGCAGGAGCACAGCGTCCTCCTACGGCAGGAGCTGGCTGTTTGCATAGCGGTCTTTTGTGCTCGGAGATACTGGAAATACCATAGGCAGGCCCAAAACGTGGCTGGGGTGCACTGCAGTGGTGGAGAGCTTCCCTGACAGGCTCAGGTTGAACCCCGAGCTCTGTAGAATGTTAGCATTGTTTTAAAAGGAGCTCTAAACACACAATTACATTTACTAGATTAGGACGAGAATTTTGTCTCTGTTGCTGCTTTTGCAGGGCAGAGCACAGAGCTCTGAGTTGCCGCCTAAGGACCTGCCCGCTCTCTGGCCTCTTCCTGGCAACGCTGGTGTGCAGGGCTCGTCCTGTGCTAGGGTGCTTACTCTGAGGGCCTTGTGCTAGTCGTGCGCACACAGAGGGTTTTGTAGTTGTACTTCGAATGTGATATTCAAATGATGGCACATTTCGGTTTCATACTGCCCAGTAATGCTGACAGCAATCTGGGTGCTCTGCCTTCATGGCTGGCTTAGAGGCCAGGTGTGCCTCAGAGTCACAGAACTGTGACCCCAGACACCAGGACAGCTGCCCACAGAAGGCCGTGCTGCCCTGAGAGTTTCCCAAGGGTGACCCACAGAAGGTAGAAACTGTCATGGTCATGGCAGCCTGGAGAGACCTGTACCACTAGGACGTGGTGACTGCAGTCTAATGTCGTCCTGCAAAGCAGCAATAACTTATCAGCACACGCCTGGCCAGGATGAGTTATAACACGAAGTAGACACCATGTGCAAGTCGGTGTCCCGTGGCATCACCACCACTGCGGACAGCGTGGACACCCAACAGCAGTGAGAGAGAGAGCTCTGGAGTCCGAGTGGCTGGGGTTTAGACCCTGGTGCAGACCCGTGCCACCCTGGGCAGGTCACCCACCCGGACTTTGGCCAGCTATGGTGCCCAAGGAGGGAGCTTTCTGCCTCTTCACGTAGGGCGCTGAGCTCATAGCAAGTGCTTCTCTTTTCCCTTAGCAAACGAGTATTTACTGTGCACTGCAATGTGGCCACTTATTCCTGCTGTTGGTTATTACTGTATCTGGAACGTATAAAATATTTATTATTTCTTCAGCGCACAAAGCAAAAGGCCTGGTGCTAATTGTCCGCAGCACAGCACCGTCCAGGGCTGTCCCTTTCCTCCCAGGCTGGTCCCCCTGCCGCCCTCCCTCTGGGAAAGCCCACGCCCAAGCCCTGGCCTTGTTAGGGGTGGTGGCACACGGCCATCTTCAATATAGCAGTCCATTCTGCATTTCAGTTTGTCACCATTCTTCTTAGAGGGAATGAGAGGGAAAATGAATTTAATTTAGTATAAAAAATAAACATTTCTGGGAGCTGGAAACATCTGTGGTGTTTTAAGAGCTGTTATCATTAATCAGTCAAGCATGTTTACCCAGACCTGGGATTGCTTATGAAACTGAACCACATGCCCCAGGCCTTCGAGGAGAGATGGCCACCAACATCCGTGGCAAAGGGGCCCCGTTCACAGCCAGGGTGATGCACCCAGGATGCTCACCGCTATGGCCCTGGAGGGGTGCACTTTGCGTGCTATAAGGAGGTGACCTAACACCTAGCTGGAAGTATTGCAAAGCCCCTCTTGGGCCATGGGTGGCTGGTGGCTCTCTGGCTTGGGCTCCACCACTTTCTGAGACCGCTTTTTAATAGTTATCCAATTAGAATTCTGCAAGACGATGTCTCCTGCAAGGGTGCTCTGGACCTGCTGTGAAATAGCCATGGCAGCTATCACTGGGGAGTTCTCACTGCGCAACAGGGGCCCTGAGCCCACGGGAAGGAGCAGGAACCATGCATGAGCAGCTCCCAGAGCCAGGCCTGGGGCAGTGGGCTTGAGCTCAGGATCATGGATCTCCCAGCAGCCTCTTCATGCACATGAAAACCTTCCTAAGAAACAAGGTGAAAAGGCAGCTCCGTGTAGAAAATGCAAAGCCTTAAAAGCAAGCAGCTTCTCTGGGCCCCGAGAACTCATCCTGTTCATGTTGGAAGCAAATCTGTGCAGAGCTCTGTGTTCTGGGCTCAACATGGTTCTACTCCATGATGAGCCCACAGACAGGCAAAGCCCTTACCTTCCCATCAAGCACAGGTATTCTAATAGCCCACAGACCCCTACAGGCAGCACAGCGTCCAGAGCTCCTGTGCAGTCCAGAAACGAAAACCAAGGTAAGCAGATGAGACAAGTGTGGACAGGGTGGGTCCAGAGGTCTCACTAGGGGCCTGGGCAGTGAGACCTCTGAGAAGACACCTGGACGGAATGGGAGGTGTCCAGGTCAGTGGCAGGAAGGGCCCACAGAAGCATGCTGCACAGAGGCCGCTGCGAGCAGGACTGGAAATGCTCAGTTCTGCCCTTCCCTCTGCCGCAAGGCTGCTGTGCTGCTCTCACAGCGGCTGTCCTCCCTGCCTGCTGGCCGCTGCCTGCCCTCACCCACTTACCTGGCAGTCTCTGTCCACTTCATCTGTCCCAGGACCTGCGTCAAGATTAGCATGGAGCCAGAGCTTCCCTCTGGGACAGTGCCTGGCTTGGGAAATGGAAAATCTGGAGAGGGTGTTCCCGGGTGAGGCCAAGAGGCCTCTGGGCGACAGGGAGGTGGCCAGGCCCAGGGCACTCCACATGCAGCCTCACGGGCCGTGAGGAGGTGACATCGCAAGCACCTGCACCCACTGCAGGAGCAGACGAGAAGCCTGGCTGACTCGCTGGCCTTTGGCTCTGGAGGGCAGAAACCCCTAACGCCCACAAGTCACTGAGGCGCCATGCAGTTGGGGTAGAAGAGTGGTGGGTGGCAGCAGGACCACTTCCAGGGAGCAGCTGGAGGCTACATGGAGGGCCGTACACCTGGCAGCACAAACTAAAGGCAGCTGTGGAGCAGGGGGTGGCACCCAGGCTGCAGAGAGGACAGGGAGTAGGTGTGGCAAGGAGTGGCCATGCTGGCAGGCCACTGAGGTCTGGCTGACCAGGGCCTGTTTTCTTGACATCTGACCTCCTGGCCTTTTAGGGTTGCAACCCCAGAGCTTTGCCTGTTAGCTGTGTCTTAAGGTGTCACCCTAAGTTGCTGTTGCTGCTGTGAAAGGTGCTCCCTGCTGCCCTGTGGAGGTGACCTGGAGGCACAGCTGTGGGACACATGGGGAGCTGGATCAGGACCGTAGAGACCAGGCTGATGAGAGTGGATGCAAAGGCCACCTGGCAAGAGACAAGCACCCACAGAAGACAGCGCTGGGCTTTGCCAGGTGAGAATAGTGCTCTTAGCAAGAGCTGTGGCCATGCAAGCTGAGGTAGGGGCGGAAAGCACTGTGGCAGCCACATGCTTCCTGGCGTGCACCAGTCAGGGGCTGAGCTGGGGCATAGCACCTGCCAGACTGCAAGGTTGTGGGCTCCACCGGCCTCATTGAGCGAATGAACACATGAATGGTGAATGAATGAATGAATGAATGAATGAATGAATGAATGAATAAATGAATGAATAAATGAATATGCCACCAGGGGAGGGAAAGAGTAGCAGAAAGCGAGGCCGAGGAGAAGGGTGGAGAAGCTGGAAGGGTGAGGGGTGAGCGGTCGCTGCTCTTGGGCCAGGACCAGGTTGGCCTGGTTCTCAGGACGGTGCAGAGTGATGGTGCTGGGGCTGCCAGGGAGGACCATGCTCAGGAGCAGTGTGGGTAAGGATACTGGAGAGGCGGGGCACAGGGGCAGGGGTGGAGCACTCTCCTCACTCAGGGACTTCTGTAAAGAACACAGTTTGGAACAAAATATATCTGAATTCTTTTCAGAGAGATAGACTCTTTGGGTCTGTAGACAGGGCTAATGTTTGCAGCATGGGCAGTTCACAGTGAGCACGGCTTCCTGTGTGCCTGGTCCAAACGGCAAGCTGATAAACGACTTAGTAAATATTGCCATGCTAATTATCATCTTAAAGATTGATTCAGAAAATTTTACAACTATTCAAGTAAACCTCCAATGTACCACCATGTGAACGCCTTTCATGTCTTCCCTGCAGATGAAGAGAAGGGGCCAGGCAGGCTGTGCCCAGGAGTGCAAGGCCTGGCTGTGCAACAGGGAAAGATCCTGTTTAGGAAAAAAAAAAAGGAAGGAAGGAAATAAGGAGGGAAGAGGTGGGAAGGGAAAAGGAGGGTGGGGGAGAGAGAGGGGGAGAGATGGAGGGAGACAGCCAAGGAAGGAAGAGGCAGAGAGGGAAGGAGGCAGAGGGAGGGAGGGAGGAGGCTAGGCATGAAAGCACACGCCTGCAACCCTGATAATCTGCGGGTGAATGTGAGAGCTGCTTCTCTCACATGAGCAGCCCAAATTATAAATAAGTACAAATAAAAGCTAGAAAATAGGAAGAAGGCAGGTGTGGATCTTCTTCAAAGGAGAAAGGACGAAGAAATGGGGGAAAGGAGGAAAAAGTAATTAAGATGCTACATGTACAACTCCCCATGAGAAATGTGTAACCATGCATTGCATACATGTGCTAGTAAAGAGGAAAGAAAGACAGGAAGAGAAAGAGAAAGAAAAGAAAATCAGCACTCAACTCAACTGGACAGACATTTTCTTCCTTGCAGTCCTGGAGATTGAACCCAGAGTCTCCCCTACACCCCAGTCTTTTGTTCCTTTTTTTACATTTTGAGTTAGGGTCTCACTGAGTTGTTTCGGCGGGCTCAAGCTTGCAGGCTTCCTGCCTCATCCTCCCAGAGCACCGGCATTACATTCGTAGGCCCCCGCCTGGTTTACTTGAAATACCGTTGCTCAGAGCTGCATGCTCACCACTAGAGGGCGCTCGCAAGGACAAGCTCGTTCCGGGAAAGGCGCCTCCCGGGTGGGGGCAGGCGGGTAATTACCGCTCATTCCGAGGTAGATAGACTTTAGTTCAGTGATCAAGAGGGAAAGTAGGAGAATTGAAATTTTCTCCTTATTTGAGTATTTCCATCATAAAAAATGCTGCTTAAGAAGTTAAATAGTTTTTCAACTTTAGCTAAGTTATATAAGTTTCTGGTATCTAAAGATTAAAAAAAAAAAATGAAATCAAAACACAAAATAAGATGACACATTCTGAAATAAATACCCCTCTTGTATTCTGTAATTAACCGACCTGAGTGGGGGAAATGAATACATTTCCATTTCTTTGTGGAAATAAAGCGAAGGGCAGCCTTTTCTTTCTGACCACTCTGCTCCCTGATTTTAAACATTCAATAAATCCCCGGCCAAGGAATGCATTTTCTCCCTCTTGCCGCTTTCCTGTGGTTCCTCACACTCGCTCGGAGGACAGATCGTGGCTCTGTTTACCTCTGCCTGCGGCGTCCGGAGCTCACGGCTTCCTCCCAGCTGCAGGCGTTTCTCATATGAAACCACAGGTCACTGCAGACCGCAGACCTGGTCCTGACAATTAGGGGTTTAGCCACTGTCCTGCAGCATTTTAGAGCCACTGTGGATTCCATGCTTTAAGTCCAGATATGTAATCGCTACCATCTGGCGCGGGGGATTTTCTTGGTTTCTTTAAAGAATTCTCTATCAGCTAATCCTGCTGAGAGCTGGTGTAAACCGGACCCAGGCACGTCCTTCATGAGGGCCTGTCCAGGAAGCAAGGGTGCAAGGAGAGCCCGGATCTTTCCTGCGTGTTCTTGTAGTCAGGACCACGACCTCCTCTTATGGGCTGGGCTGATGTTCAGGACCCCAGAAGATGCTGGAGGCCGTGGACAAGGTTCACTGCGCTACTCGTTACACATGCATGCCTACCGCGAAGCTTTACTTGTAGACTAGGCACTGTGAGAGATGAGCAGCCACAACTGTAGAGTTAGCGTCTCTGCGCATGATTTCCCCTGCCTTGGTAGTCTCAGAACTCTCACCCTGGCACTGAGAGGAAGCCCTTGAACTTTGGCAGCACATCGGCAGTGCCAGCATCACCACTCTTACACCTAGGGACGCTGTTGAACTGAACAGCGTTGAGTCGAACACGAGCACTGTGCCATGGGACAGCGACACTGGTGACGAGATGGCCACTACATGAGTCACAGGAGGGTAACTCACACAGCACAGACACTCTGGACAGAGGGATAGTGCGTGTGCCAGGATGGGCAGAGCCTGACAGTGTGGGTTGTGGGCAACTTAAAGTACATGAATTGTTCATTTCCAGAACTTTCCATGTAATTTTTTGAAGCGGGTTGACCATGAATACTGGCAACCTCGGAAGATCAGAGTGGTCCTGAGGGAGGTCTCCTGACCCGGCCTGTGTCAGATGCCAGAACCCTGCCCATGTCTTGTTGGGAGCTCGGTTCTCCACATTGAACTTGTATCCGAATCTGCTGAAGAAACACAGACTGCTGCCCCTCACCCTGGCCTCTGGCTCAGTTAGTCTAGGAGTGAGGCAGAATTGATATTTCTTATAGCCTGATGTTCTTGGCCTGTAATTAAGTTTAGAGCCTTCCAAATGTAGAACCTTGTGAGTCCCATCAGAAAGACAGCCAGGACTCTTCATGGGGGGCCGAGCTCAGTTCAGAATGAGGGGTCCCTGGCTTGACTTGCTTTCTAGCTGGTCAACTCAATGAGAAACAGGCAAACAAGCTGCACTGAGCTCAATCCAGGTAAAATACCTAAGGCCTGTCCACCTGCTGGGTGTGGAGAGAGGGGCCATGGAGACCCTTACCACTTGTCATTGATTCCTTCTGCTGGTAATGTTAGGATAGCACTTGAAGTGTGAATTATTAGCTACTTTCATTACTGAACTACGGAAGCCCTTGTGCCAAGCTCTCTGTCCCTTTTGGGAGATGTGGGTTTGATCTTGGCTCTGAAAAGCACACAGGGTCCACCGGGACTGCCCCCAGGTCCAATGGCACAGCCCCTGGGCTCCATGTACTTCTGTGGGCCTCTAAGGCCCTTTCCCTTCCAGTCCACCTGGAGCCTACCTGCACCCATGGTGAGCTGGACTGTCTCCTCTGCTGGAGATCTTGATCTTTCCAACCTTCCCGATCGTCTCCCTCTGCCAAGAATCCTGTACACACAACTTCTAAGTCAGGGGTGAGCAGCCCCTGTTCAGTCCAGGGTCATGAAGGAGCACAGCCTCAGCCTGGCATCCCGAGGGCGTGACCCAGGGTGACCCTCGGTAGAGCTCCTTGGCAGACCTGGCGACTGCTGCCCATCTCTGTTGCACTTGGCAGGCAGCTCTGTGCCCTTGCCTTCCACACCTGCCCAGGTTCTCGCTGCCCTCAGCTTTCCCTCGATGGCCACTGATCTCCAGAGCTGTAGTTCTTCTTGACCAGTGGAGGGTGCTGAGCACGCAGCATGGGCTGTGTTCCTCCTTGCCCTATGGTTTCCAATCCGAGGGCTCTGCAGCCCCATCTCAGTCCATCTTTCCAAGGAGCAACTTTCCAGCATGCTTTCTGCTTGGTTCCTCAGAGGTGCTGGCCAAAGATCCAGCTCAGTCTTGCTCTGAGTGGCCTCCCTCCCTGCCTGCTCACATCAGTGCAGCATCTGTGCCTGACCGCCTGCTGCCCACACTTTTCCCTACTCTTGAAAAATTGACAAAGATCAAGATACAGAGCACTTAATTCCATGCGAATATAACGTACATGGGGTACAAAAGCTCAAGGATCACATTAGTACGTGAAGAAAAGGCACTGCCCAGATGCGGTGGCCCACACCTGCAATTCCAGCTGTTCACAGGCTGAGGCAGAAGGATCCCAAGCCCAAGGGTGGCCTAGGAAACTTAGCAAGAAGCCATCTGCATATAGAAAGGGACGGACTGCGATGCTGCTCAGTGGTGGAACTTTACTGGGTTTGATTCCCAGCATCATACAAGGTAAGATAGAATAAGAAAGAAGAATGAATGGAGGAAGGAAGGAGGGAGGGAGGAAGGG